>JAUPFP010000043.1:736631-1035525 GCA_036925085.1 Brachycybe producta | reverse complement strand
CCGAGTCCTCGACGACCGAGTCGTCCACCACCGAGTCCTCGACGACCGAGTCGTCCACCACCGAGTCCTCGACGACCGAGTCGTCCACCACCGAGTCCTCGACGACCGAGTCGTCCACCACCGAGTCCTCGACGACCGAGTCGTCACCACCGAGTCCTCGACGACCGAGTCGTCCACCCACCGAGTCCTCGACGACCGAGTCGTCCACCACCGAGTCCTCGACGACGAGTCGTCCACCACCGAGTCGTCCACCACCGAGTCGTCCACCACCGAGTCGTCCACCACCGAGTCCTAGACGACCGAGTCGTCACACACCGAGTCCTCGACGACCGAGTCGTCCACCACCGAGTCCTCGACGACCGAGTCGTCCACCACCGAGTCCTCGACGACCGAGTCGTCCACCACCGAGTCCTCGACGATCCGAGTCGTCCACCACCGAGTCCTCGACGACCGAGTCGTCCACCACCGAGTCCTCGACGACCGAGTCGTCCACCCACCGAGTCCTCGACGACCGAGTCGTCCACCACCGAGTCCTCGACGACCGAGTCGTCCACCACCGAGTCCTCGACGACCGAGTCGTCCACCACCGAGTCCTCGACGACCGAGTCGTCCACCACCGAGTCCTCGACGACCGAGTCGTCCACCACCGAGTCCTCGACGACCGAGTCGTCCACCACCGAGTCCTCGACGACCGAGTCGTATACCACCGAGTCCTCGACGACCGAGTCGTCCACCACCGAGTCCTCGACGACCGAGTCGTCCACGCCGAGTCGTCCACCGCCGAGTCGTCCACCGCCGAGTCCTCGACGACCGAGTCGTCCACCGCCGAGTCCTCGACGACCGAGTCGTCCACCACCGAGTCCTCCACGACCGAATCCTCCACCCACGAGTCCTCGACGACAGAGTCCTCCACAACAGAATCTTCCACAACAGAATCTTCCACAACTGAGATATCGACTACATCTTCAACTATTACTTGCAGTGAATATTCAACAATATCCTATGCAGAAAAACCATCAACAACAGAATCATCCTCCACTCAGTCTACTACAAACCGAGTCCGAGTCCCCAAAACCGAGTCCTCGACGACCGAGTCGTCCACCACCGAGTCCTCGACGACCGAGTCGTCCACCACCGAGTCCTCGACGACCGAGTCGTCCACCACCGAGTCGTCCACCACCGAGTCCTCGACGACCGAGTCGTCCACCACCGAGTCGTCCACCACCGAGTCCTCAACGACCGAGTCGTCCACCACCGAGTCGTCCACCACTGAGTCGTCCACCACCGAGTCCTCGACGATCGAGTCGTCCACCACCGAGTCCTCGACGATCGAGTCGTCCACCACCGAGTCCTCGACGATCGAGTCGTCCACCATCGAGTCCTCGACGATCGAGTCGTCCACCACCGAGTCGTCCACGACCGAGTCGTCCACCACCGAGTCCTCCACGACCGAGTCGTCCACCACCGAGTCCTCCACCACCGAGTCCTCGACGACCGAGTCGTCCACCACCGAGTCCTCGACGACCGAGTCGTCCACCACCGATTCCTCGACGACCGAGTCGTCCACCACCGATTCCTCGACGACCGAGTCGTCCACCACCGAGTCCTCGACGACCGAGTCGTCCACCACCGAGTCCTCGACGACCGAGTCGTCCACCACCGAGTCCTCGACGACCGAGTCGTCCACCACCGAGTCCTCGACGACCGAGTCGTCCACCACCGAGTCCTCGACGACCGAGTCGTCCACCACCGAGTCCTCGACGACCGAGTCGTCCACCACCGAGTCCTCGACGACCGAGTCGTCCACCACCGAGTCCTCGACGACCGAGTCGTCCACCACCGAGTCCTCGACGACCGAGTCGTCCACCACCGAGTCCTCGACGACCGAGTCGTCCACCACCGAGTCCTCGACGACCGAGTCCTCGACGACCGAGTCGTCCACCACCGAGTCCTCGACGACCGAGTCGTCCACCACCGAGTCCTCGACGACCGAGTCGTCCACCACCGAGTCCTCGACGACCGAGTCGTCCACCACCGAGTCCTCGACGACCGAGTCGTCCACCACCGAGTCGTCCACCACCGAGTCGTCCACCACCGAGTCCTCGACGGCCGAGTCGTCCACCACCGAGTCCTCGACGGCCGAGTCGTCCACCACCGAGTCCTCGACGACCGAGTCGTCCACCACCGAGTCCTCGACGACCGAGTCGTCCACCACCGAGTCCTCGACGACCGAGTCGTCCACCACCGAGTCCTCGACGACCGAGTCGTCCACCACCGAGTCCTCGACGACCGAGTCGTCCACCACCGAGTCCTCGACGACCGAGTCGTCCACCACCGAGTCCTCGACGACCGAGTCGTCCACCACCGAGTCCTCGACGACCGAGTCGTCCACCACCGAGTCCTCGACGACCGAGTCCTCGACGACCGAGTCGTCCACCACCGAGTCCTCGACGACCGAGTCGTCCACCACCGAGTCCTCGACGACCGAGTCGTCCACCACCGAGTCCTCGACGACCGAGTCCTCGACGACCGAGTCGTCCACCACAGAGTCCTCGACGACCGAGTCGTCCACCACCGAGTCCTCGACGACCGAGTCGTCCACCACCGAGTCCTCGACGACCGAGTCCTCGACGACCGAGTCGTCCACCACCGAGTCCTCGACGACCGAGTCGTCCACCACCGAGTCCTCGACGACCGAGTCGTCCACCACCGAGTCCTCGACGACCGAGTCGTCCACCACCGAGTCCTCGACGACCGAGTCGTCCACCACCGAGTCTTCGACGACCGAGTCCTCGACGACCGAGTCGTCCACCACCGAGTCCTCGACGACCGAGTCGTCCACCACCGAGTCCTCGACGACCGAGTCGTCCACCACCGAGTCCTCGACGACCGAGTCGTCCACCACCGAGTCCTCGACGACCGAGTCGTCCACCACCGAGTCCTCGACGACCGAGTCGTCCACCACCGAGTCCTCGACGACCGAGTCGTCCACCACCGAGTCCTCGACGACCGAGTCCTCGACGACCGAGTCGTCCACCACCGAGTCCTCGACGACCGAGTCGTCCACCACCGAGTCCTCGACGACCGAGTCCTCGACCACCGAGTCGTCCACCACCGAGTCCTCGACGACCGAGTCCTCGACCACCGAGTCGTCCACCACCGAGTCCTCGACGACCGAGTCGTCCACCACCGAGTCCTCGACGACCGAGTCGTCCACCACCGAGTCCTCGACGACCGAGTCGTCCACCACCGAGTCCTCGACGACCGAGTCGTCCACCACCGAGTCCTCGACGACCGAGTCGTCCACCACCGAGTCCTCGACGACCGAGCCGTCCACCACCGAGTCCTCGACGACCGAGCCGTCCACCACCGAGTCCTCGACGACCGAGCCGTCCACCACCGAGTCCTCGACGACCGAGCCGTCCACCACCGAGTCCTCGACGACCGAGTCGTCCACCACCGAGTCCTCGACGACCGAGTCGTCCACCACCGAGTCCTCGACGACCGAGTCCTCGACGACCGAGTCGTCCACCACCGAGTCGTCCACCACCGAGTCCTCGACCACCGAGTCGTCCACCACCGAGTCCTCGACGACCGAGTCGTCCACCACCGAGTCCTCGACGACCGAGTCGTCCACCACCGAGTCCTCGACGACCGAGTCGTCCACCACCGAGTCCTCGACGACCGAGTCGTCCACCACCGAGTCCTCGACGACCGAGTCGTCCACCACCGAGTCCTCGACGACCGAGTCGTCCACCACCGAGTCCTCGACGACCGAGTCGTCCACCACCGAGTCCTCGACGACCGAGTCGTCCACCACCGAGTCCTCGACGACCGAGTCGTCCACCACCGAGTCCTCGACGACCGAGTCGTCCACCACCGAGTCCTCGACGACCGAGTCGTCCACCACCGAGTCCTCGACGACCGAGTCGTCCACCACCGAGTCCTCGACGACCGAGTCGTCCACCACCGAGTCCTCGACGACCGAGTCGTCCACCACCGAGTCCTCGACGACCGAGTCGTCCACCACCGAGTCCTCGACGACCGAGTCGTCCACCACCGAGTCCTCGACGACCGAGTCGTCCACCACCGAGTCCTCGACGACCGAGTCGTCCACCACCGAGTCCTCGACGACCGAGTCGTCCACCACCGAGTCCTCGACGACCGAGTCGTCCACCACCGAGTCCTCGACGACCGAGTCGTCCACCACCGAGTCCTCGACGAGCGAGTCGTCCACCACCGAGTCCTCGACGAGCGAGTCGTCCACCACCGAGTCCTCGACGACCGAGTCGTCCACCACCGAGTCGTCCACCACCGAGTCGTCCACCACCGAGTCCTCGACGACCGAGTCGTCCACCACCGAGTCCTCGACGACCGAGTCGTCCACCACCGAGTCCTCGACGACCGAGTCGTCCACCGCCGAGTCCTCGACGACCGAGTCGTCCACCGCCGAGTCCTCGACGACCGAGTCGTCCACCGCCGAGTCGTCCACCGCCGAGCCGTCCACCGCCGAGCCGTCCACCGCCGAGTCCTCGACGACCGAGTCGTCCACCGCCGAGTCCTCGACGACCGAGTCGTCCACCACCGAGTCCTCGACGACCGAGTCGTCCACCACCGAGTCCTCGACGACCGAGTCGTCCACCACCGAGTCCTCGACGACCGAGTCGTCCACCACCGAGTCCTCGACGACCGAGTCGTCCACCACCGAGTCCTCGACGACCGAGTCGTCCACCACCGAGTCCTCGACGACCGAGTCGTCCACCACCGAGTCCTCGACGACCGAGTCGTCCACCACCGAGTCCTCGACGACCGAGTCGTCCACCACCGAGTCCTCGACGACCGAGTCGTCCACCACCGAGTCCTCGACGACCGAGTCGTCCACCACCGAGTCCTCGACGACCGAGTCGTCCACCACCGAGTCCTCGACGACCGAGTCGTCCACCACCGAGTCCTCGACGACCGAGTCGTCCACCACCGAGTCCTCGACGACCGAGTCGTCCACCACCGAGTCCTCGACGACCGAGTCGTCCACCACCGAGTCCTCGACGACCGAGTCGTCCACCACCGAGTCCTCGACGACCGAGTCGTCCACCACCGAGTCCTCGACGACCGAGTCGTCCACCACCGAGTCCTCGACGACCGAGTCGTCCACCACCGAGTCCTCGACGACCGAGTCGTCCACCACCGAGTCCTCGACGACCGAGTCGTCCACCACCGAGTCGTCCACCACCGAGTCGTCCACCACCGAGTCCTCGACGACCGAGTCGTCCACCACCGAGTCCTCGACGACCGAGTCGTCCACCACCGAGTCCTCGACGACCGAGTCGTCCACCACCGAGTCCTCGACGACCGAGTCGTCCACCACCGAGTCCTCGACGACCGAGTCGTCCACCACCGAGTCCTCGACGACCGAGTCGTCCACCGCCGAGTCGTCCACCGCCGAGTCGTCCACCGCCGAGCCGTCCACCGCCGAGCCGTCCACCACCGAGTCCTCGACGACCGAGTCGTCCACCGCCGAGTCCTCGACGACCGAGTCGTCCACCACCGAGTCCTCCACGACCGAATCCTCCACCACCGAGTCCTCGACGACAGAGTCCTCCACAACAGAATCTTCCACAACAGAATCTTCCACAACTGAGATATCGACTACATCTTCAACTATTACTTGCAGTGAATATTCAACAATATCCTATGCAGAAAAACCATCAACAACAGAATCATCCTCCACTCAGTCTACTACAACCGAGTCCCCAAAACCGAGTCGTCGACCCCCAAGTCGTCCACCACCGAGTCCTCGACGACCGAGTCGTCCACCACCGAGTCCTCGACGACCGAGTCGTCCACCACCGAGTCCTCGACGACCGAGTCTTCCACCACCGAGTCCTCGACGACCGAGTCGTCCACCACCGAGTCCTCGACGACCGAGTCGTCCACCACCGAGTCCTCGACGACCGAGTCGTCCACCACCGAGTCGTCCACCACCGAGTCCTCGACGACCGAGTCGTCCACCACCGAGTCGTCCACCACCGAGTCCTCGACGATCGAGTCGTCCACCACCGAGTCATCGACGATCGAGTCGTCCACCACCGAGTCCTCGACGATCGAGTCGTCCACCACCGAGTCCTCGACGATCGAGTCGTCCACCACCGAGTCCTCGACGATCGAGTCGTCCACCACCGAGTCGTCCACCACCGAGTCCTCCACGACCGAGTCGTCCACCACCGAGTCCTCCACCACCGAGTCCTCGACGACCGAGTCGTCCACCACCGAGTCCTCGACGACCGAGTCGTCCACCACCGAGTCCTCGACGACCGAGTCGTCCACCACCGAGTCCTCGACGACCGACTCGTCCACCACCGAGTCCTCGACGACCGACTCGTCCACCACCGAGTCCTCGACGACCGACTCGTCCACCACCGAGTCCTCGACGACCGACTCGTCGACCACCGAGTCCTCGACGACCGAGTCCTCCACGACGGAGTCCTCCACGACGGAGTCCTCCACGACGGAGTCCTCCACGACGGAGTCCTCCACGACGGAGTCCTCCACGACGGAGTCCTCCACGACGGAGTCCTCCACGACGGAGTCCTCCACGACGGAGTCCTCCACAACGGAGTTTTCCTCAACGGAATCATCCATGACTGGATCTTCTACAACTGAATCTTCCACGACTGAATCTTACACAGCAGAAACAACAACTACTGAATCTACTACAACAGAACCTTCAACAACAGAACCTTCCACAACAGAATCTTCTACAACTACATCTTCCATGGCAGAAACTACTGAATTTTCCACAACACGATCACCCACAACAGAAACGTCCACAACCGAATCTTCCACGGCCGAATCTTCCACGGCCGAATCTTCCTCGGCCGAATCTTCCACGGCCGAATCTTCCACGGCCGAATCTTCCACGGCCGAATCTTCCACGGCCGAATCTTCCACGGCCGAATCTTCCACGGCCGAATCTTCCACGGCCGAATCTTCCACGGCCGAATCTTCCACGGCCGAATCTTCCACGGCCGAATCTTCCACGGCCGAATCTTCCACGACAGAATCTTCCACGACAGAATCTTCCACGACAGAATCTTCCACGACAGAATCTTCCACGACAGAATCTTCCACGACCGAATCTTCCACGACAGAATCTTCCACGACAGAATCTTCCACAGCCGAATCTTCCACGACAGAATCTTCCACGACCGAATCTTCCACGACCGAATCTTCCACGACCGAATCTTCCACGACCGAATCTTCCACGACCGAATCTTCCACGACCGAATCTTCCACGACCGAATCTTCCACGACCGAATCTTCCACGACCGAATCTTCCACGACAGAATCTTCCACGGCCGAATCTTCCACGACCGAATCTTCCACGACCGAATCTTCCACGACCGAATCTTCCACGACCGAATCTTCCACGACCGAATCTTCCACGGCCGAATCTTCCACGGCCGAATCTTCCACGACCGAATCTTCCACGACAGAACCTTCCACGACAGAATCTTCCACGACCGAATCTTCCACGACCGAATCTTCCACGACCGAATCTTCCACGACCGAATCTTCCACGACCGAATCTTCCACGACCGAATCTTCCACGACCGAATCTTCCACGACCGAATCTTCCACGGCCGAATCTTCCACGACCGAATCTTCCACGACAGAACCTTCCACGACAGAACCTTCCACGACCGAATCTTCCACGACCGAATCTTCCACGACCGAATCTTCCACGACCGAATCTTCCACGACCGAATCTTCCACGACCGAATCTTCCACGACCGAATCTTCCACGGCCGAATCTTCCACGGCCGAATCTTCCACGGCCGAATCTTCCACGGCCGAATCTTCCACGACAGAATCTTCCACGACAGAATCTTCCACGACAGAATCTTCCACGACAGAATCTTCCACGACAGAATCTTCCACGACCGAATCTTCCACGACAGAATCTTCCACGACAGAATCTTCCACAGCCGAATCTTCCACGACAGAATCTTCCACGACCGAATCTTCCACGACCGAATCTTCCACGACCGAATCTTCCACGACCGAATCTTCCACGACCGAATCTTCCACGACCGAATCTTCCACGACCGAATCTTCCACGACAGAATCTTCCACGGCCGAATCTTCCACGACCGAATCTTCCACGACCGAATCTTCCACGACCGAATCTTCCACGACCGAATCTTCCACGACCGAATCTTCCACGGCCGAATCTTCCACGACCGAATCTTCCACGACAGAACCTTCCACGACAGAATCTTCCACGACCGAATCTTCCACGACCGAATCTTCCACGACCGAATCTTCCACGACCGAATCTTCCACGACCGAATCTTCCACGACCGAATCTTCCACGACCGAATCTTCCACGACCGAATCTTCCACGGCCGAATCTTCCACGACCGAATCTTCCACGACAGAACCTTCCACGACAGAACCTTCCACGACCGAATCTTCCACGACCGAATCTTCCACGACCGAATCTTCCACGACCGAATCTTCCACGACCGAATCTTCCACGACCGAATCTTCCACGACCGAATCTTCCACGACCGAATCTTCCACGGCCGAATCTTCCACGACAGAATCTTCCACGACCGAATCTTCCACGACCGAATCTTCCACGACCGAATCTTCCACGAACGAATCTTCCACGACCGAATCTTCCACGGCCGAATCTTCCACGACCGAATCTTCCACGACAGAACCTTCCACGACAGAACCTTCCACGACCGAATCTTCCACGACCGAATCTTCCACGACCGAATCTTCCACGACCGAATCTTCCACGACCGAATCTTCCACGGCCGAATCTTCCACGACCGAATCTTCCACGACAGAACCTTCCACGACAGAACCTTCCACGACCGAATCTTCCACGACCGAATCTTCCACGACCGAATCTTCCACGACCGAATCTTCCACGACCGAATCTTCCACGACCGAATCTTCCACGACCGAATCTTCCACGGCCGAATCTTCCACGACAGAATCTTCCACGACCGAATCTTCCACGACCGAATCTTCCACGACCGAATCTTCCACGAACGAATCTTCCACGACCGAATCTTCCACGACCGAATCTTCCACGACCGAATCTTCCACGACCGAATCTTCCACGACCGAATCTTCCACGACCGAATCTTCCACGACCGAATCTTCCACGACCGAATCTTCCACGACCGAATCTTCCACGACCGAATCTTCCACGGCCGAATCTTCCACGACCGAATCTTCCACGACAGAACCTTCCACGACAGAATCTTCCACGACCGAATCTTCCACGACCGAATCTTCCACGACCGAATCTTCCACGACCGAATCTTCCACGACCGAATCTTCCACGACCGAATCTTCCACGACCGAATCTTCCACGACCGAATCTTCCACGGCCGAATCTTCCACGACCGAATCTTCCACGACAGAACCTTCCACGACAGAACCTTCCACGACCGAATCTTCCACGACCGAATCTTCCACGACCGAATCTTCCACGACCGAATCTTCCACGACCGAATCTTCCACGACCGAATCTTCCACGACCGAATCTTCCACGGCCGAATCTTCCACGACAGAATCTTCCACGACCGAATCTTCCACGACCGAATCTTCCACGACCGAATCTTCCACGAACGAATCTTCCACGACCGAATCTTCCACGACCGAATCTTCCACGACCGAATCTTCCACGACCGAATCTTCCACGACCGAATCTTCCACGACCGAATCTTCCACGACCGAATCTTCCACGGCCGAATCTTCCACGACAGAATCTTCCACGACCGAATCTTCCACGACCGAATCTTCCACGACCGAATCTTCCACGAACGAATCTTCCACGACCGAATCTTCCACGACCGAATCTTCCACGACCGAATCTTCCACGACCGAATCTTCCACGACCGAATCTTCCACGACCGAATCTTCCACGACCGAATCTTCCACAACCGAATCTTCCACAACCGAATCTTCCACAGCCGAATCTTCCACGACAGAATCTTCCACAGCCGAATCTTCCACGACCGAATCTTCCACGACCGAATCTTCCACGACCGAATCTTCCACAACCGAATCTTCCACAGCCGAATCTTCCACGACAGAATCTTCCACGACAGAATCTTCCACGACCGAATCTTCCACGACCGAATCTTCCACGACCGAATCTTCCACGACCGAATCTTCCTCGACCGAATCTTCCACGACCGAATCTTCCACGACAGAATCTTCCACAACGGAACCTTCCTCAACAGAATCTTCTACAACTGAATCTACAACAATATCTTCTACAACTGAGATATCGACTACATCTATAACAGTGACTTGTAGCGAATACTCAACAATATCCTATGCAGAAAAATCATCAACAATGGAATCATCTACAACTGAGCCTTCTACAACAGAATCTTTTACAACAGAGTGATTCGATATCACACCAACCAAAAAAGTGAAATTTCCAACCTTCTTGGATCTTGAATTTTTATGACATTTTATTATTAAACACGTGTATTAATTGGCAAAATATGTTGCGTTATATCTGTGATACTTTAAACGTTATGCACGTGCAAACTTTAAAAAAAAATGTAAAATTTCAGTAGCTGTGTGTATCTTAAATTAAAACCATTTTCATGGTCTTTAAAAACATCTTTCTAATATCATAATTTGCTAAGGACTGACTCTTGTCTACATCTCCCTTCCTCCATTTGTGCCCGAATGTTCTCGGAAACTAAACACCATAGAATCATGAAAATTAACCATGCAGTAAACACATGTTTAGATGGGCTTCTTGGTAGGCTACATAGAGAATTTTTAATTTTCCTCCATTTACCTCATTTTTTTTGTGAAAAATCATCAAATTTCACCAAACCCCCATAACATGTAAAGTTCGCAGCCAGGAAAGCTTGCTTTATTGCATCACGCTGTTTTTTTTTTTTTTCCTAAGAATAAAATTAAACCACGTGAGTCCTAAAGAGATATGGCAGAGCCGGTGCAGAGGAGGTCTACTAAAAGGCCAGCATTTTGCAATGGGTCGACTGTTATTATAAGAAACTTTATTTTATTCAGATTGATATTGAAAACTTTAAAATTTCACATGATAACTTCACTATCTAACTTATTGCACGTGCTGTTAGATTACGTGACATAGTACATTTCCAAAAACATGGTCTCGATTCTACCAATAAGACACCCTTGAATATAACAACCAACTCAGGAGCACTCGACTGGCCCTATAAGACAGGCAGTTAGAAATCGGTCAGAATTTCAGTTGGCTCCGCCCTTGTTATGACTTTTAATTGGCTGGTTATGTAGTCTGACATCACATGATCCGCAATTTCAACGTCAGACTACATAACCAGCCAATTAGAAGTTGCCGGTCGTCATAACAAGGGCGGAACCAACTGAAGTTCTGACCGATTTTTAACTGCCTGTCCCCAGGCCCGGAATGGGCCACAGGGAAATGGGGAATTTCCCGGTGCGCCCCCCCCCCCCCTCCCATCAAAAATACATGTACAAGCGATTGAATTTTTTTAAATTTTGCAACTCATGGCACGACAATTACTTGGAATAGGTAATAAATGATTTTGGCAGAACAAATGTTTTCCAAATATTAAAATGAGCGCCCCTAATTGTAAATTTCAGGTAAAAACAACAAATTTGCAATTATTTTCAATGAAATTTTGAATTTTAATATTCAAATCCTCAAATGCAGTGGGCAAATGATGAAACTTTTAATGCAAGGAACCAAATACCATGCAAGGGGTCATGCAGAACATGTCTAACATGTTGCTACAAAATGTTATACAGGTTCTCATTGAATGCTGCTGGTTATTCCAATCTTTTCCAGGCATATGAGTATTTGCTAACCTTATCTTTTTTTCACAAGTATCATATGTGAAAGAGCTTTCAGCAAACTGAAATTAGTAAAAACACGATTAAGATGGTCGATGACAAACGAAAAATTGGAAACTTTTATGCTTATGTGCAGTGAAAAAGATATTGTTGATTTAATTAGTATTGATGACATTGTCCATATTCTTGCTAAAGATTCCTCTGTGTATGCTAGAATGCTTTGTATGTAATAATAATAATAATAATAATAATATTTTATTAGGGTTTTACAGGTTGTGCATTACAGCAACACTTACGTCTAACCCTGGTCAATATAAGACAAAATAAAATAACAAACACAAATACATAGGGATATACAAAGAGGTGAAAACAATCATTTCATCATCGATACATTTTTTTAATTTCCTCTTGCAGCCCGTCCAATTTTGTTTAATAAGTTATCAGTGCTGTGAAGTGTCATGAAAAAATGTTAGTGGTTTCCTATTTGTAAATATATCACTATAAACGACTTAGTCATTTATATTGCCTTTAGTCATTATGACTAAAGGCAATTATTAGTTGTCGTTTTTGAGATACGGTACATGTAGATACCCTATATCACCCTACACAGCAGTGACATGTATGTTTTACAAATGTTTATGCCGGCGCTCCCCCCCCCAGTCCAGTTCCTGCCCAGTCCGGGCCTGCCTGTCCCTATAAGTCCCAAAAAGCTTGGAAAAGTGCAAAGATTCAAGAATTTTTTAAATTCGAAGAAATTCGTCAAAAACCAAGTCTATAGATAGTGTCTGGCTTTTTTTCAAAAAACGGCCAAAAGTCGAATAATATTTAATGCTCTAAAAAGTTCTAAAATGTTTCAGGAGCACTCAATTGGCCGCAGAAGTCCCCCTTTTTCTTGTCGAGGGCTCGATCCTTTAAGAGAGTTTGCACAAGGGCGCCTTATAACCACTGCCACTAACCACCTGCGCCACCGATTCTCTTTTTGTTAATCTCTTTGTTTTAGTGTAAGTTGCACGACGGCTTCATAGATCGTTATACTGATTATAAGAATATAACTTACGCGTAAATTTAAGTTCTTTTATCCACTTCAAACAGGTCCTTTTTATGAGAAGTTTACGGACTTTTTTTCATTCTTCAGATTCGCCTGATAAAAGTTTGAAATCACTACACATTTTTCACAAACCACAAAAATATTCATTACTTTTCCTGTTACGTAATATTAGGACTACATTATAACCAAAAACGCATTTGACCTTTCGCCTTCCATGCAAATCCATTATAGAACGTCAAAACAATTACAATTGTGGCGCCAAATAAATCCCAATGATGCAAAAGAAACACACCGCACATTTCTCTAACCAAAATTAACATCTTGAGACGAGAAGAATACGCTGAAAGATTGTATCTAAAAATAAAATGGAAACATTAGTTAAATTTAAATTACAATAAAAAAATTAAATTAAAAAAATAACGAATATTTTACTAATGTTTTTTTTTAAAAAAAAACTAATCAACCGTGATTGAATTTCTAGAAATTCCCCTTACAATAGCAAATTATCCCTAACTGATAAACATCACTTCTATAATGTTCTATATCATCACTAGATGGCGTTAAAAAACTGGTTTCGATTTTTATAAAAAAAAAAACATGGCGACTTACATTCGTTCAATACAGAAATTTCGCCATTTAAACCCATTTAGAGCCCATTTTTCACATCCAAATGGTAAGAAATGTATAGTTAACTTGTAATTTGGACAGTTTGTTATCATTAATTGTTTAATTTAAAGTGTTATTTGTTGTGTAAACTATTCTTGTTTACTCGTTTAGTGGAAGTCAAATGGCTGTCAGGTGTTCCTTCAATGAGCACTTCCGCTCAATCCGACCCACAAAATCGGTTTCATTTGCTCGCTTCCGTTTGTATAGAACGTAAACCAGTAATTACATCGGATATGACAACGATTGAAATTGAGATGAACAAAGTTCTGTCGCAAATGGAATTCGAAAAGAGTTTATTAAACGACCACGAAATACGACATATTGAAGACGCGTTAGTTGTTGCGAGCACTATCTAGTGGCCACAAATGGAATCCTATCTTTAAATTGAATTTTTTTTCTTTTTATGTTTTTAGTAAAAGAAAGAAGCGGTTATTAGAAGGTGGAGCGACTGAAGCCGATCTCGAGGCTTCGGCTGTTCAAACGGCGCAAGATTTTGAAGATCTAGCAAACGAAGAGTTTCAGAAATTTCAATCTACTTCGAGAATAACAGAAGCGGACGAAAGAAACGATCGAAAATCATTAAACAGATGTTTACAACATCATCTCACGTTATTAATAAAACTTAAACGTGAAGCTTTTCTTTCAGGAGCTTTTGCCGATTGGGAACTACCTTTTGCAAGGCACGAAACCGGTGAAACATTACGTCAGGTTCGAAGTAAAAAAAAAAAAAACTTCACACTAAAAATTAAATATTAACTATATTTATATAAACAGACGGCTGAACGAGCCGTGAAAGAAAATTTCGGTTCTGAATTGAGCGTAAAAGTGTTCGGCAATGCACCGATTGGTTTCTACAAATTAAAATATCCAAAGAAATATAAAGAAAATGGGATCGAAGGGGCCAAAGTGAGTTATTTGTGTTGAAAATCAATTGTTACTTTCTTTTTTTTTTAATGAAATTAACATTTTTTGCTTGTATTCCATTGTCAGGTTTTCTTTTTCCGTGGCCATTACGTAAAAGGTGATGTCGTTTCGAACACGGTTGAAGATCACCTTTGGGCGACAAGAGACGAATTGGATCAACTACTTGGTTCGAAACCAAAGTATCTGGCGGCAGTGAAGAGTTTTACATACGATGATCGATTTACTTATCAGCCAATGAATAGCTTAGTTGAAGAAAATGTTAAAAATGTTGCACGAAATTCTAACTGATTTCAAATAAAATATCTTTTGTCAGTTTTGCTTAACCATTTTTGTTTAATAAAATTATTTGTCACCAGACTTCATTTTATATCTTAAAGTATATAAAATACACTACTCTTTTTATACTTAAGGGGGCTTTATAGATATATTTATTTTGCTTTTGTCGCACCTTATGGCGCCACTGCTGTGGCTAATGCTATGCTCTATAGACGTTTTTTATAAAATCTGGACGATGCAAAAACGTCAAGTGAATGTCTTTCCTTAGAAACAATATTATGAAAAAATTCAAATTGTTTTCAAAACTAGAATGGTAAAAGATTAAGCTACCGAGTATGTTGGAAGTTTTTTCATGGCAATGTCTTAAAAAATAAACATTTTATAGAAGTTTGAAAACGAGATGTCACGAAAAACTATTTAGGCCCTTTTCGAATTGTCACAAAAAAGTTAATTTTTAAGGATATCATCATGAAAAAACCTTTAGCACTATCACAAACTATTCTAGTTTCTAAAACACTTTTGACTTTTTTTCATAATGTTTCTCCTGAAAAACATTCGTTTGAAAAATGTAAATGTTCTCAATACCGCGGGGGTGGGTAGAGACCTTCTGTAGAACATAACGCACCTCGGCTAAAAGAGTGGCACAACTCAAAAAACCACTTTTTTGGGAAAATGAGTTTAACGAAAAGAGAAGATTCATGGATTTCTTTGCTGAAATTTCAAGTGCAAAAACCGTTTTGACTATTCACATTATCGGTAATCGGGGAAAAATGCAACTTTAAACTCATTTTCCAAAAAAAAGTGGTTTTTTGAGTTGTGCCGCTCTTCTTGACCTATGTAGCCACCATATGGTGGCTCAGTAGTTAGTTGGAGCTGATTACATTTTGCGGGTTGAATTGAAGCGAATGAAGTAACATTAAACTTTTTTCTCAGTACAAAGTTTGTTATAAACAAGAATACTTGGTCATTTTTCTAAATCAATTTATCATAATGACTTTACTAAGGGTCTTGATACACTAACCACTTTTGAGTCGTCGGGCTTGACTGCAAAATGTTGTCGTAGGTGTCTGGGCTGTGGTTGTTATATATGTATTTTAATGGAAAGACGTCGGACTATTGTAAAATTTTGCGATTGAACTCGACCACTAAAAAGTGGTTTATTTGACAAGGCCCAAAATCGTTTTTGTTCAGTTAGAAAGCAGAATGATTTTTTTTGTTTTTGGAGCGTTTTCAAAGTTATATTTTTTCCCGGATACATAAATAGGACCATATAAGATATGCAGATTTCTGTGAGCTCACGTCCGGAGTCCTGTGAACATTTGCAAAAGCTTAATGTAAAAAAAATAGTAAATAGAAATAAGCAATAAATATTCTTGTAATATTTTATTAAAAAGTTTTAGTTAATTATTAGATATTTATTAACCTTACTGCTTTACAAGTCTATTTTGTAATTTACAACTGTCGAACCTAATGGGGTGGGTTCCACGAGATTTTACGAAATATTTCAAGGGTTCCCGCTCTCCAAACAAAAAACTTCGGAATCACTGATCTATAAAACCACCTAATATATTTTTACATCTATGAATGCATTACTTGATTCTGGCTCGTCATTTTCGCGGCAAACATTATTATTTTCTTGCGAATTTCTTTTTAGATAAAAACGCCAGTACAAATATCGTCGCATACGGCTTACGGCATATAAAGCAAAAAATAAGATAGTAGCCAGAAGGACAGCAAAAATAGCTGTAAATTTCACACTTTGAATCGGTTTCGACCAATTTAAAAATGGGTAAATGAAATTCCTGCCTCCGGGTTCCGTACCACCGGCTATGTAGTAGATCACTGTGAATAAAACATAAATTAAACCGAAAAGAACGGGCTGATAAAAGTGAATTAATCGTAGTGGCCGTTTGCAAAGACATAGGTCTAGCAATATGTATGCAGCATTGACTCCATGTGTGTGAATGGTTGCGGCAGACATTGCTTGGTCCTCTGTAAAAAATCAAGTTGTAGTTATTAATTATATCAATTACCATATTTACTCGTATTAGTCATTTAATTGTTAAATATGGTTACATACCCTTGTATAAAAATCCCCAAAATGAAATTGTCACTCCAATGGCCATAGTGCATGCAATGTTGTCTACTATCCATGTGACTTTCGTAAAAGTGTCTAATTCTTGATGTTCTCTGGATGTAGTAGGGACATCATCGTGTGAACTGGCCAAAGAGTTTGGATTTTCGTTGTCGTCCTTTTCTTCGTCGTTTTTGTTTCTCTTTTCTTGTAAATAATTCTTTATTGCTTTTGGAATCAATATGTATTTGATGACAATTGATGCTAAGCAGATGGACTGAACAACTAGTGCTACAAATGCCCAATTGGTCAAGAAAATGAACCATTTTCCTTTGTAATTCTGATCGGCTTGAAAGGAAACCAGACAAATAACTAGCCATGACGAAAAATAGGTGGCCCACAATAATCGAAATACAGAAAAAAACCACCAGGGCAGAAAGGGCCACTAGATGAATAAAATAATAATAATAATAATAATAATAAATTAATTTCATTAGTTTAGGTCTACTAAAATATTAATTCTATTTTTGTGAAACAGTAATCAGTGCCGGAACTTGGAATTTTGAACGCGGAGACTACATTACTGCGAACGCCCCTTACCTCCCTACAGGCTACTCAAACAAATTTGAGTAGTTAGTAAATTGAAACAAATGTGGAATAAATGTGAATTTTTAGGTTTGCAAGTGTTACACCTATTACACACCTGATAATTTAAATGCATTTAAATAATAAATGTGTTCTGCAGAGCCCCCTGTGAAGGGCAAACAAGCAATATGTCAAATTCAATTTATTCAGTTAATTTGAAAATATTGAGTTAATACTTAAAATATAAAATATAAAATATTGACAAAATATTGATTTAATATTTCAATTTAAAATATTTAATTAAAAGTCAATTTTTATTCGGTGTTCATGTCCTTTACTGGATTCTGTATAATACACGGTATTAGCTTAAAATAAAAAACTACTATATATTCTCTTTAGTAGGTATTGCTTATTACATTTTGCAAATTGCACGACGGGTTTACTAGTGTGAATAATTTGAACAATACATGAAAACTACAACGTTATATACAATAAGGAAAATAGTGGGGGGGGGGGGGAAATGTAGAATTTCAAAATTTATAACTTTTTTAATTTTAATTTCTAAGCGTTTGGCGCCCCTGTTTGTTGGCGCCCAGAGAGCAACTTTCCCCCATCCTCCTCGTTGTTGCGCCACTGACAGTAATATATCATTTCTATTTGCATGTACATTGTACAATGTGTCTATAGGCTTGCCACCTGTGGAGGACAGTCCCTCCATTTGGAAGAAATGTTCTCCGGCCAGGACCGTTCCCCACGAACGTATTTTAAGTTTTTGTAAAATTTATTGTGTGGAGGACTTATGTTTGCCTTCGCGGAGGACGGTCCTGGTCGGAAGGACATTTCTTCCAAATGGAAGGACTGTCCTCCACAAAGGAGGAAAGGTGGCAAGTAGTGGGTCTTTCCCGGGAAATTTCTTGATTTTTATAATCCCGGATTCCCGATATGTCACTTTTTAAAACCCGAGATTAAAAAAATAATTTAACATTTTTTTCTTTTCTGAACATCATTTGAAATAATTTGCTTATATTATAATAAAGGGCCCCAATGTAAGGCAAAAGAATTAGACTATGCATTTTGCAAATCAAAGAGGCTGATTTAGAAGCTAGAATTTACCTATATACAATTTTAAGAGTTTCTAGTATCTTACCATATTGACCATATAGTGTGAATCGACCCTAATTTAGCTGTTCTTTAATTCTAGAAGAACTCTAGCCTCTAAAAATAATGAATTGCTTGAAATGTAAAATTTTTAATATTTAAAAAAAATACCCGGTTCCCGGGAAATCCCGTGATCTTATAAATTTTCAATCCCGATCATTGTTCATTTTCTTAAATGCAATTTATTCATTTTATAATTAAGAGTAAATTTACTCTTAATAATTTTAATATGCTTGTCATATTACTAAGCTGTTACAAATGTGCAAATAATTAGCATTACTAATTTAAGGTTGATATAGATATGGTTACATCCAAAATTGGTTAATTTTATTTGTGTAATCTGACTGTGTACAATGTAATAAAACATTTTTTGAGTTCTTTCTTCATTTTTGTGCAGATTTTACTTTTACAAGCTGTTTTTGTGTTCCATCTTTTTCAGAAAAAAATTTTCTTTTAATTTTATTCTGTTAACATTTGTCTATTATTTGTCTTGTATTTGAACTACATTTAATTAACCATTAATGATATACTAACGGGGAAAGTTTTTTTTATATATAAATTAACATATTACTTATCTATCTGCAAACTAAATACATTTCCGAATATGAATAGAAATGGATGGTTTTTTTTAGTGGTTGGACGAATCCTAAATTTTCTCGAATCCGAATCCGAATCCTAAAAGGTTCTGGAATCTCTCGAATCCTTCAAATATAAGAATCATATATTATTCATTAAGAAGATATAATTTTAGGTTAGGATTCGAAAGATTCAAAAGACGAAAAAAGGGCGAAGATTCGAGTTTTCGAATCTCGAATATTTTTCAAGATTCGCGGGATTCGAATGAACCCATCCCTAGTTTTTGCATAAGTGAATAGACAATTCTAATACGTCATATATGTCTTACATTCTAAAATATTATTTTTTTTCTATTTTAGCTATTTTAAGCATCTCTTTGAGGGAGGGCAGCCGGCCTCCTGTCAAAAATGTTACAGTAGATCTGTAAGTTAATTAATTAGCTATGACAATTTTTCAGACAAACTAGACTATATAATTTACATATTATTAAACTAATGAGAAATTTACCACAGTTTCACTCTTCAATCTTAATTTCAAAATTAAAAAAAAAAATTAAAAGAACCTTGATCACTATAGATACATTTTGTATGTATAATAGTAACACTAGGGCACTGCCTAATTGAAATTTAATAATCTTAGTTATAAAATGTATTATTAATTCTGAACTTATTAAAAGTTAATATTTATTTGAAAAAGTTTAGACAATTATTTCGTAGAATTTATATTGTTAGAAGTTTGGTATCAACCCTTAGCAAACATCCTCTTTTAGGTGTTCTTCTTCTTCCTTTGACTACAAAATTCAAAAACTTATTTTTAGTCTCTATTTTTAATGAGAAAATTAAATATATTTATTTATAGGCCCCCTATAGAAATATATTTTTTTAAACTAATAATACCCTTAAATTAAAATTACTTTGCAGTTTTTTAACAAATCATCTTTTTGACAAACCAGGAAATACAATTAAGTCGGTATTACAAAACCTTGCAACAACAACAACAATACATAAAAAAGAATTAAAATACATAATCCTTATATTTATTGAAATAAATTGGTTTCAATTAAAAAAAAACAATTATTTCTCACCTGTCCCTCAATAAATGCATCAAGATAGAAAACATCCTCTTGAGTGTTACCTATAGTGTACTTTCTTTGAATTCTTTTCGTACAGGAAGTACATAATTTCCATGCCATAATCAAGAAGAGAAGGAAAAATAAAAGAAAATTTCTTAAGAAAAGTCACGCCTTTGAATGCAATCTACTCCAAGTGTAGAATGAAAATGAATTGTCATAGAACAGAAAACAGCATTGCCTTTTTCTTATTGTATATACTGTATATAATAGGCCTAAATATTAACAATAATAAGCCTACATGAATCATACGTATGCAGCCCCTCCCCCCCCCTTTTTGTCCGGCCCCTGAAAGCTCCAATTAGATGATAGAATATAGAAAAGAATTGATATATTCAAATATAAATGTATATGTTACACCTTTTAGCCACTGAATATAAAATGAATAGGCATTGGATGCATATACTTTATAAGTTGTAATTTAAAAATGATACCAAAGGTTTTTCAATTAGCTAAATGTAATGCATTACAGCTGTTAATTAGACATGGGAAACTTCAAACTATTCAATTCAATTTGCAACAGATAAGACAGTCCTTACAGTGCTCAGGACAGATATGATATTTCGAAAAAACAATTTGGAGATGAAATTTTAGATTCAATATTCAATTCAATAGGACTCAGTACACCTGCAATCAGCTCGAAAGTCATGTGGCAAAGCTGATGGGGCGGGGATAATTCCCAATCATAAATGATTGTCATTTAAGGCAAGGTTTAGACAAATCATCATCAAATTGAATTTGCTCCTAAAACTGAACTGTGTGCTGGAAGACCTAGTTCCATAGTCTAAATAGATTTGGAAAGAAAGGCCACAATTATACATCAATTCCAGCTTTTATTTCCTTACTAAGCTCTGGATGGCCATGTCTACTTATACAGGGGTTTCTAGTAAGAATGCCCATCTTACAATGCTCTGTTCTTTGGAAGTAGCAAGCGCTCAATTTAGCATTTAGGTACCTCAAAATTAATTTGAAAGGTACTTCCTAGACAAGAAACCTTTAAAAAATAATTTCAAAGTTTACATGATATTACCTAGAACAGGAGATTTTAAACTCGGGTCTGCAGAGCTTGTGCCAGGGCTCCATATAGTTCAAAGAAACACCACCATTCTTCACTAATACAAATACTAAATATTGCTCATTATTTATAAAGATTTTTTTTTCTTTAAGAGTCTACATCACAAAATTACTTCGAAAAATCTCCGCAAATAGTGCAAGCATTGTTTTTCTATTGATCCCATAGACCCAATGTTAAAGAAAAAATGTTAATTTTTAAAATACACAACAGTCGCTGCGGCAATATGTTGATTTTTCATATTTGAAGAGGTCCAATATTAAGTTTTCAAATTGCAATGTGTACCTTAAATATAGGCTGATCGAGTGATGGAATGACAAAAAATTGGTAAGTGCGGTTCTATTTTTAAAAACTATTTCAAAATCGCGAATTTTTAACTCTTATGTTAAACTCCACTGAGTACGCGCTCATAAGCAAAAAAAACATCCCTTAAAATGCTCGTAAAAATACCTAAAAATAATTTTTAAAAAACCACTGGAAAAAAATCAGCACGCGCGCCAATGTATTGGCTTCACTGTGGTTTAATTTTGGCTTTTAAAAATTATTTATAGGCATTTATACGAGCATTTTGATGTGTTGCATCGAAAAAAAACCTGAATACTTTAAATCCTAATAATTACTTTCTATTCAAATAAAATTTACTTGGCCACTAAGACACTTTAATTATAGTTTTTTTTATTTAAATTAAATGTTTAGCACATTGCGAAAACAATATTTAAAGTAAATCCCAATTTTCTAAAATGATTTATGATATTTGTAATTAAGAATTATTAAGAATTAATTATTGGGTATTTTAAGAAAATTGAACTTTTAACATAACACCCCTTTAAAGTAAATGTCTAAACTGTAGTTTAAAAACCAGTATGCTCCAATGCCTCTAAATTAAAAATGAAATTATTTAGGGTTATGCAGGTAAGCGAGAGTCCAATACACCTAGATTTGCATTAAACGAGATCCGAAACAAATTGAATATTAGTATAATTACTATATAGTTTAATAAATAAATATACATTGATTTATTTGTTTGTTTGTCAGGTAAAGAAAAAATATATAAGACATACGAATGGCAATTGTCCAATTGGTTTACCTTTTTCTTTTTGCAACTCATTTATCATTATAAATGTCGCTAATTACACAGAGGAAATTTTTCAAACTAAGTATGCAATTTCAAATTATTTTCATTGTGTATTATTTGATGTGAAATTGATATTTGATATCTGTTTTTTTTTTCCTTTTCTTTTTCCAATGTATATAACTTCATTGTTACAACATTGTCATATAACCAACCATAGATTTAGTTGATGAACCGTAGTTCCAGTTTTTTTCTTAATCACAAGAAATTTAATATTAAAAATTAGAAAAACAAATGGAAAAATTTCCTTCAAATGCAAGCTACATATGTATTATTTTTCTTACCTGGTGATATTCATTGTTCAGTAACGTTTAATAGTGGGTTACTGTTGATGGTTGTGTTGCAATTGTTACTCACTATGGTCTTTGGATGACCGTGGAAAGAATGTTGCCACTTTTTGATCAGCCACGGGATAAGGTGACAGAGAATTACGACCCAAACGGCAACAGAAATATTGACAAATGTTTGTCCGAGTTGTGACCAATCCAAGAATGTGTAGATGTTATCATTATAACCAGCCATGTAATAACCAACCGTAAAACATATGTAGAGAAAAAGAAAAGCCAATGGTTGATAAAAGTGTAAAACTCGTGTTGGAAGAGCACCAGAAATTTGATCCACAAATGCTATCACACTGTTCAGTGCGTGTTGATTGATTGTGACAAACATAAAATGTGGATCCCTCTTGGCTCTACCTATATTTTTTTTATAACAAAAATATTAATAAAAACTATTGTTATGAATAAATATCATGAAATCCATGGATAACGAAGAGAATTGTGATTTTTAACTGGGATGTGGACTTTTGCTCTAAATTATTTTTTTTGTCCATATTGCCAATGGCCCTAAAGGAATGATTGCCATATTAAATTTGCCCTAAAAGAATGCTTGCCCTAAAGGAACACTTGCCCCAAACCCACTTGCCATTTCATTTTATAGGTCCGTGTCTCGATTGAGTCCACGTCCATTCTCTGATATCGAAATATGAAATACCTCATTATTGTATATACATACGGGTGTGTGCAATAAATATGTAACATCGTCAACCTGCATTCGTCTCGCCTGTTATCATTCATTCTCTTCTCGCCAATTGCGTTTACAGGAAATACCGAAGAGAACGACCAAAGCACCATTCGGAGTCAGGCCTAAATCATATACACTCTCAGCGTAACAGGGGCTCTATAATGTTACTGTTGTTTGGTGGCGCATCTATCTCATAAAGTTCATTTATAAAAATCGATTTCTCAATTTTTAATCTTTTCTTTTAATTATATTAATGACTTATTTTCAATTTCAAAAATCATTTTGGCAAAAAACCTCGAAACCATTTCTAATAACATAGCTTTTGTGTAATTTTTATTTCAGTGTAAAACCAAGCAACACTACACTTTTCACTAAATGTGTACTTTTCAAAAATACCTTTGGAGCTGTCTACTACATTCCTTTCAGTCTAAACGTGGTTTTAAAATGTGACTGTAATGTGGCCATACCATGCAATTGCTAAAGTGATAATACTCCATTACTCTTGCAACCTTTTTTCCATGGTCACTTGCAGAAAACCCTCCTCTTTTCTTTATTTTTAAGATAACTGTGCAAGATTCACAACAGGTCACTTCATATTTCTTACACTAAATCTTGCGTCTAATTAAGGATAAGCCATAAATAACTTGCTTTGTTAAACAAACTGCAATTGATATTTGATAAATACTATTGTATCTTTATGGTATTATATTGACTGTACGAATGGATCTGATTCGATATCAGTATCACATAATAACATTTTTTTTTTAAAAACATATACCTTTTGAAAACTTACTTGCATCTGATTTCCACAAAACAGTCCAGTAGATCACTGTGACAAAATATGGTATACAACAACACACATTGTGTAGAATCCATTTCAACTTTAAATACCAAAACATGACAGTAGGATTTAATAACTCAGTTTGATCTGGAAAAAAAAATAAAAATCCATAAATTAAACATCATTCGAGTAAATAATTACTAGAGATCGAATTTGTAAGCATTATCAAGCAAATGTTTCTCAATTTGTGGCCCAAGGACCAATTGTGAATTAATAATCATCATTATAGCAACTGCAATTATAATTTTTTTTTTCAATGAAAAACACCTAGTTAGAGGCTACAACTCTAGTCGAAAACTAGACATCCAAGACCAGACATCTCGTCTCTTACCACGTTTTTTCTTTATTAAAAAAAAGCATTATTGCAGTTGCTCTAATGATAATGATGACTTGGGCCACAAATTGAGAAGTGTTTGCATAATACATAAAAATCCGAACCGTAATAATTATACATCATTTCATATTAACCTACCTGGTCGTTTGCAATTGTCACTCAAAGAATGATGTACAATCACAGAAGCTTTGTAAAACAAAGTCAAGATTTGAAGAATATAACTCCAATTAGAGAAAACGATCCACGGATTGTCATCGAATCCTTTTGTAACTTTGAAGATAAACACGAGCAAAGGATACGTTGCTAAGAAAAATCGCAAAATAACATAAACTGGCAATGGTATTCTGTAAAAAGGAACATGAAATGCTTTCGGTTGTTCATGGTGCAACAACATGTCTTTAAGATTTACGAAACAGGTATAGGTGTCGATACCATGGAAAACAATTTCCTCGTATATTGGAGGCATGATCACACGATTCATTGAAACTGCGAGGTAATAATTGTATGCTTCTTAACATAAACAAATATTAAATGTAACTGAACATTGTAAAAAAAAATTATCAAAACGAAAATTAAATATTTTCTATCAATATTTTCTCAAACTCATTTCCTGATATGGCATTCTTTAAACTTTTTTTTTCTTCTAAAAAACAAAACAAAACAAAAAAACAGAATAAAATTAGATCATATCAGATGATATCACTTAACATTTATCATGATATTATCAAGTAAAAAACAGGCATATGCCGCCAATACACGCAAATAGGAATCCTTCTCTCTAAACCTTTTTATCAGAAATTAGTATTTATAAAAAATATTTTCCTCGTAACTAAAGCGTGGGCCAAAAAAAATGATACCAATTTTCAAAAATTCACATCTTGTAAACTAATACAACAATGATAATCAAAATAATACCAAAATATTGTTCATTCAATTCTATTTATAGCGATATTTTTTTATTTTTTGTAAAATAAACACATAAAGTTGTATAAACGAACTTTGCCAACACTTGGGCAACTTTTTTTTCCAGAAACTAATTATGTTATTAATGAAATTATTCATTTACAAAAATATATAGAGAATTGAATGAACTTCATTTTGGCATTTTTTCGATCACCTTAGTTCTAATATGAGTTTAGAAGATATAATCTAATATTTTCAAAACAAGTTATCGTTATTTTTGCACACCGTGTATAATACAAGCTTATGTAATAACTAGGGCTCGGATTTTTATGCAATGTATTATATCAAGCAAGTGTTTTTAAATTTGTGGCCAAAAACCCAATTATGAAGTAAGGATCATCATCTCAATAGAGCAACTGCAAGTATAAAAAGCAATTTTTTATAACCAAACAAGGCATGTTAGAGGCTAGATGTCTGGCTACTATCAGTTGTCAATTAGAGTTCTAACCTCTAACCAGTGTTTTTGATTTAAAAAACAAAAACAATTGTTGGCTGATCTAAACTGGTATTCTTACTACACAATTGGCCCACAGATTGAGAAACATTTGCTTTATATTGCATAAAAATCCGAGCCAGCTAGTAATAACTGTCAAGTATTAATAAAAAAAATATTCACATCATATTATATAAATATCCAAATAAATAATAATAAAATTACCTAGTAATCAAGTTCGTTTGTTAAATAGGTTTAATCAGTACAAACAATAAACAATTTCTTTGTTTGCATAGTCAATTAAAAAAATTAATGGATCTGATCCAGAATTGTTTTCTAACTAAGAAAAAAAAAAGCCAGCATATTTTCAAGAATTTATGTACAGTGTTCAATATTTACAATTTATATTATAGTAATAAGTTTTAATAATAAAAGCATAAAAATAATTATTCTGTAACTCAAGATAACTGTTATCAATGAAAGATAATGATAATTAAATATTATCACTGTTGAATTACTAATTTGTAAACTCGTCAAATTAATTATTGTTTATTTTATGTCATAATAAATGTGCAAAGTTAAAAAAATCGACAACATTTCAGGACTAGAAAAATAATGACTGTATTTTTTTACAAAAGAAATTAAAATTCATTAGTAAATAACTAATAAGATGGTAGAAATAGTAATAAAATATGTAAAAATCTGAAGATTAATCAATAAAAACTGAATTGCTACTCGTTATATATTGAAAATTAATTATTAAATGTATTAAATAATATATATAACAAATGAAAAGAGCTCAAAAGCTCGTAATGAAACAAATATGACATTCTGTGTACAATGCATAAAGTAAATTCATTCATTTACATTACGATTTACCCAAAATATGGAATTAATTGGCACTTAGAAATTTAGTGGCACTACATTAAGGGGGGTTCCAAACAATTATATACTGTATTATGCATTACAATCGATTACAACTAATATATTTGTTTGTGAATTATTTATGCATAAAAAGTTGAGACAACTAGATAAAAACAGTTGCAAATCGATTTGTTGCATTTTCGTTAAGGTGGCTTATGAGCCTAAACAACTCAGTTTGCACGTGTTGTGTATTAGAGACCGAAATGGGCTCCCATCAATGAGGACATCTCATCTTGTCCCATCCCATCTTGTCCCATCCCATGGGATGGGATGGGAGTAAACAAAAATAGATGGGAAAGGTGGGACTCGTGGAATAAATGGGACTGATGGTACCTGTAGAACTGATGGGACCCGTGGGACTGATTGGATCAGTGGGACAGAACGTAACAGAAGGTTGCACCTTTAACTATTTGTGATATTATTAGTTTGTATTTCTTATATTGTTTTAAAAAATAAAAAAACTGTTCAAGAACGTCGGCTCTTCCAATAAATTCTTTGGACCATCCTAAGATCAAGATCTGGCTACGGCCCTGCATCACTTGCATATCTAACCATCTAAAAAAAATACATTTCCCAATTGAAAATCTAATGCCAGTCATTTTCTGAAAAATAATAAAATTGATAATAAAATATGAAAAATAAAGTTACATAAAATTTGCCACTTTAGTAATAATATTGAAACAATTACAAACTTGCAACAACAAAATTAATAACATTTTTATGTTGTTGTTGTCTCAAACTTGCGAGATTATTCAAAATAAAAACAACTCTTACTAGATCACAAGATATACTGTATTATAAATAGTAGGGATGGGGGGACATTCGAATCCTCGAACCTTCGAAAACCCGAATCTTCGCGCTTTTTTTGAATTTTTCGAATCCTAACCTAAAAAAAACTGCTAAAAAATTTGGTAAAAATTAGTTTTAACTCCATTGACGGCCAATAGAAGCATTGACTAACAAAAAACGGCGATTGTTGCAATTTCGGTGGTGGTATCCGGATCACCAATATCATCACCTGGTGAATGCCACACTGTTTTTATTATTAATAATTTAATATTTAACATTATTTCATTTATTTGTATCTTCTTAATGAATAATATAAGATTCTTATATGAAGGATTTGAGAAATTCGAGATTCGGGAGATTCGAGAACCTTTTAGGATTCGGATTCGTATTCGAGAAAATTTAGGATTCGTCCCACCTCTAATAAATAGTTAAATATTTTAAAAATTCAGCCTGATTGTTTAGTGCAATTAACTTATAGTCTAGAAAAAAACCAAATCGTTCACGTTTAAATTTGGTTAATTTTTTCTTTTGATATTTTCTCAAGGAACATTTTTAAAAACATTAGGACAAATCATAATCCCAATAATATTTTACGTTACTACAAATATGGGATGACAAATAATACTAATGTGGCACTTTGAGAATTTCGAGAGAAGAAACAAACAAACGAGAAAAAAAAAACCATTCTGAGCTAATCCGTGTTAATTCTCATTGCAAAACAGGAATCGGATTAGTTGGAGATAAAACAAAAGAAGAAAGGGCATCAAATGAAGAAGGAGAATATGGCTGAAAAGCAAAATGATGAGGAAATCCAGTTAAGGCCTCAATCGGAAATTGAAAGTGGAGTCCACTGTTGGCTCCAGTTTGTGTTGGAGTGTTCGAAGGAGCTCGTGGACTAAGAGCCGTCAACGGACTCAAAGAACTCCAGAAGTGAATTGGTCCTAGAGGTGTTTTGGCATGTGTAAAAATGGGTGACGGTAATGCTACAACATGCCCAGAAGGCAAAGACTGAAGAAAAGAATTATATTTCGATGCCGAAGGCATCAAGATAGAAGTTGGTGGAAGCGGCGGAGGCGGCGGCGGAGGAGTCGATAGTGTCAGTGGCGATGGCTTCAATCGAAACGAACCGTTACACTCCGATAAAGAATTCACGCGACGTTTCTTGGCCAAAGGAGGACTGAAGTGGACTGGAGATTCTGCAGAGCGATCGTAAGAGGACGTTCTCGAAGAGGAACGAGAAGAGGAGGCGGAAGAGGACTCTTCGGCAGTCTCGAAT
Organism: Brachycybe producta; assembly: GCA_036925085.1. Lineage (NCBI taxonomy): Eukaryota > Metazoa > Arthropoda > Diplopoda > Playtdesmida > Andrognathidae > Brachycybe > Brachycybe producta. The sequence goes on along the minus strand of JAUPFP010000043.1, from coordinate 1,006,437 downwards.
GCCGAAACACCAATTGCATAGGATGGTGACAAACGCTTTAATGACTGAATAACTGAACAGGAAGAAGAAGAAGACAATGTTAATTTAGAGTCTGTTGTAGAAGGAACATAACTTGATGAATAAATCGTCGAAGACTGCGAAGATGAAGAGTTTGACGGAAATTTTCCAGATGACAAAATTCCGGATTTGTGTAAACTTTCCATTTTGACACGAAATGGAATCTTGTTTTCCATTTTGACAATTTCGGGAAAAGAAACAAACCTGAAAGAATGTTTTTGAAATAAAAATCAGAATAAATTATTTCATTACCAAATTGTTCAAATAATTTCACGTTACAATTTAAGTGGCAACATTAATTCTGGTAATTAAGATACCAATAACCATATTTAAACCAATTTATTTAAATAAAAAAAAAACGTTTTGAACTTACCGATAAACAAACTTTTGTCCCAAAACTTTCTTGATGATATTCTTGTCGTAATAATATCTGAGAGCACGGCTCAATTTATCATAATTCATATTATGTTTGTTTTTACGAAGACCCCAAAGTTTGGCCACTTCTTCCGCATTAAGAAGTTTGAATTCCCCTTCATTGTTGGTCCATGCAATTATTTGTGAATAACGATTACTAAGTAGAAGTTCAAGTAAAAACTGCCATAAAGTGATGTTACTTTCCATGTTGTTCGTATCTACCGAATATGATTAACATTTCAAAACATGATTAATAATTATTATTGCAACAGTTTTTTTTTTTAAAAAATCACGACTTTGTGTTCAAATAACGACTATAAGTAAAAAAATTTAAAAAGAAAAATCCTAACCAAGACTCAAACTGTATAAAGAGTGACTCAAAACACACAAACTAAACCCAGGAGGTTATTTCGAAATAATAACAAATGAAAAACATAATTAATAATTATTATTTCACCAAAAAATTTTTTTTCATACTATAAACATCATAAGAAATTTTTTTTAAAAAAAAAATCACGACTTTGTTCAAATAAGGATTATAAATTAAAACATTTTTTCAAAAAATCTTAACCAAGATGCAAACTGTATAAAGAGTGACTCAAAACACCAAACTAAACTCCGGAGGATTATTTCGAAATAATCAGAAATGAAAAACATTTTTTTTTTTCATAATATATTTTTTCGGATGAACAACTTCCTGATCAAACTATATAAAACTCACTCACAATATATAAAAGGAAATTTGTTAATACACTACTTCCTAATCTATGTATTAAAAAAATTGAAATAAATTTGATTTAAAGCGACGGGAGGATTTCAAATGGATCACCCCCCCCCCCCCAACTAACCTCACCCCCCCCCCCCCCAAAAAAAAAAATTTTGCTATTAGACAGGGTGCAAATTGAGGGTGGAGTAGGAGGAGAGATTAAAAAAAAACAACCCTAAAAACACACACAATAACCAACTAACACTCTCTGTGTATTATAATATTTGCTTCCTGCGTTTAAACAACTAAATGCTATTATGCTAATTAGGCTCAATGAATTTGACCCTTTTCTTGTCCGTTCTAATTGAAAGACAACCCCCTCCCTCACATCACCCCCCAACCCCTCTGTTAATGGTGACGACAATAAAATATAATTCTCACATGATCTTTTTTTTTCTTTCTATAATAATAATAATAATAATAATAATAATAATAATAATAATAATAATAATAATAAAAATCATCTCATCAACTATTAATATGTTTTATTATTATAATATATACCTTTGTTCTCCATTGATTCCATCTGATTCCAGTCTTCAATGTATTCTTTAAAGTTCGGATGTTCTACAATAAATTATTAAAATTAAAATTATTAAAATCTGTTTTATGAACATCTGATTTTCGAACTTTTGGTTATTTTTTGCATTTCAGAAGAGCAAAACATATTTTAGGAGTAGTTATTAGAAAATTCTCGAGACTTTTATTTTTGGAGATTATTCCCTGGGAATATTCCTGAAAAAAATTCATATTTTTTATTTTTAGTAGGAATTTTTCTAATAAGTTAATAACAAACAAAGAATTCAGACTTCAGTTCATTTTTTTAAAACAATTATTATTACTACTTGAAAATAAGAATTTCCAAATTCTCAGACTATTTCGTAAAAAAATAAATCGATTTTTCACGTTGGCAAGCAAATAGTTATATTATATGATTGTAAATCTGTAATTTCAACGTGTTGTTAATTTTAGCTAGGAATTTTTCTAATAAAAAAACACTACTCGAAAATTGAGTTGAGATAGTCAAAGCTAGCGCTAAACTCATCAAATTTTATGTTAATAATTAGTAGGCCAATATCATTGTATGCCAATATCAAGCAATTGGTTCTTCAATTTGTGGGCCCAAGTGCCAATTATGAAGTAATCATCATCATCATTATTCCTTAGTGCGACTTCTAGCTTATATATGCTGTTAATTACAACCTTGGTTATAAAGTATAATTGCAGTTAACTTTTCTAGTATTAGGAGTAAATCACTTTTTATTCAAAATAAACTTTAAATAAAAATTTAAAATTTACTTTTAATATTTTAATGTTTTATTAAAAACAAAATAGTATAATTCTTGACCAAAGTTATAAATATAATTAATTAATCTTAAAATAAATGTCCAAATTGTATAATTAATTATTGTATAAATTGTTCAATGCATTAAAATTATATATATAATATCCCAGGTCTGTGTGTGTGTGTGGAATAACAAAAACCATTGAAGCACGTCGGTATTTAGATAAATTTGAATAAATGAACCGTTTTTTTTCTCAAGAAGAAGGGGGAGAGAGAGAGAGAGAGAAAATTGGGAAGGGGTGTGGGGAAAAGGTTGGAAAGTGTAGAAGGAGGAGAGAGAAAGAGAAAAGTGGGAGGGGGTGACTGAAATTGAAATGAAAGGAGTAAAAAAAGGAAAAAACGACGCGCATGCGCACAATTGCCTGTGAATTTTGCTCCCGTCATTTATGACGTGTTACCCCACTAGTAATTTAATAATATTGGATGAAGCCAATGTTTCGACTCAATTTTGAGTCATCATCAGGACAAATGATAATAAAAATGGAAAAATTATTGGAGATTTTTATTTTTGTTAATTTGAATTGTCATTTGACTCAATATTGAGTCGAAACGTTGGCTTCAACCAATATTATTAAACTAGTGGGGTAACCCGTCATAAATGACGGGAGCAAAATTCACAGGCAATTGTGCGCATGCGCGTCGTTTTTCCTTTTTTTTACTACTTTCATTTCAATTTCAGTCACCCCCTCCCACTTTTCTCTCTCTCCCCCTTCTACACTTTCCAACCTTTTCCCCTCACCCCCTCCCACTTTTCTCTCTCCCCCCTTCTACACTTTCCAAAGGAAGAGTTCAACATATAGTTGACCTTGAGAAAAAAAACGGTTCATTTATTCAAATTTATATAAATTCCGACGTGCTTCAATGGTTTTGTTACTCCACACACACACACACACATACATACACAGACCTGGGCTATTATATATATATAATTATTTTAATGCATTAAACTTATATTGTTTGTCTTTTTTGACAATATACAATTTTGACATTTTTAAGATTAATAATTAATTATAATTTTATTAAAACATAAAATTTAAGAAGAAAAAAATCTAAAATTTAACTAAAATTGTTACATTGCCTATTTTTTTTATCTTTAATAGCTCTGTAGACAATAATTGCAAAATTAACACAAAAAACTATAACAGGGAGGAATATACTGTACTTGTAATCAGGGAATTAACATAAATATCGTAGAATGATGAAAAATGAATTCAAATTTAATAAAATTAACATTAAAATAGTTAAAAAAAATAGTTCTATGTTGCTACCAAGTAGAATAAAAAATAAAACATTCATATTTCTCAAAGCTTCAGCAAAATGACGCAAAAGTTAAGGTTATTTTCGGTCCAGGAAAATTGACAAAATTCACTCTTGAAAACGATTGGTGGGTATTAGTACTGTAGGTAGTAGGTAACCCCCATACAAAATTTAGTCAATAATAGTGCAGGTGTGTGGGGGGGGGGGGGCGCAGTTACGACCAAAAAAACGTGTAGTTTTATGAGAATGATTGAAGTTTGTAAAACACTGTCAAACCAACTGTATTATACCTGGTACACACATGAGTTAAATGAATTCAAATTAAATGTGTTTAGGTGAATTATACGGAATCCTGTTAAGGACATGAACACCAAATAAAAATTGACTTTATTATTAATATTTTAAAATTGAAATACTAAATCAATACTTTGTCAATAGTTTATAAATTATATTTAAGTTATTAACTCACTATTTTTAGATTATTAACTGAATAAATTGAATTCGGCGACATATTGTTTGTTTGCCCTTCATAGGGCTCTCTGTAGAACACCGTTTATTATTTAAATGCATTTAAATTATCAGGTGTGTGTGTGTACTAGGTAATACTCAATGGCATAATTTTTAATATTTTTCTCTCTCCTAAATATTAATTTTCTAAAGCTTTGTCAAAAAAGTCTAAAACTTTTAAAGTTTGTGGAGAAAACGTAGAAAACGCATAAGGACAGTTTCAATCCCCTTTTACATGTAGGTATTACTGTGATACTACTACACATCATAATGAGTGTCATTATGTGCAATAATAATCATGTATGATGATGAACAGCTGACTTTCGAACTCTTGATTGATTGTTCTATCTTTCAGAAGAACAAAATTAATAGAAACTACAAAGTCTTTTAGTAACTAGAAGGGTAGTTCAATCACTTAATGGTATTATTTTCAATCTGATATCTTTCAAAATAAACGACATGCTTTGGAAAGAACGCATAACCAATGCAGGCAGTAAAGCTAACCACAGGTTGCGTTTTATATCCAAAGCACCCACACATGGGATAAAGAAAATGTAAAATAGGTCTGTTATACTTAATGGCTTACTGAATACACATCCTCGTAAGGGAAGACACTGGCATTCAAGGACTTGGTCTTTTTTTCCCAAATGTTATTAGACTATGGAATTCTCTTCCAGTTGATAGTTCTTTGTTAAGACAGTAATTTCAAATTAACAATAATGTCTTGTTTTACCTGAATGACAATCATATGACAGGCATCTGCAGACAGCTTTAGAATTTCTTTGGCTCCACCCTTTTGTGAGCGTCAGACCAAATATCAACCAATTATAAATAAAAAGGGCGGGGCATGATGTGTCATCAGACCCACTAACAAACCAATTAGAAATTGATGACGTTCATGAAAGGGCGGAGCCAAAGAAGTTCTGAAGCTGTCTATAGATGCCTGTCAATCATATGTGATCGGGAGCAATCCCCCTCCCCCTCCTGACACATGGCTTTTAAGCTCAAAGGTCCCAGCTACATTAGAAACCTGGAAACTCTGGATTTTTAGAAAATTAAATATTTAATTAGAAAATGCAATTAAAACTCAGGAAAATTAAAATTAACTGCCTATATTTTTCTTTTCACTTATAAGTGTTAATATAAAAATAGTCAATACTGTCATTTTGATGGCTCCTCCCACTCAAGAGAATTTTAAAAACAAAAGAAAAAAAAAACACAAGAGTAAATAATGACATTTTTTGTCACTCACTGCATTCGTTTAATGTATTCATAATTAATATCAAATTCTCTCAACCATTTCAATTACTAGATATCGATAATATCGCCATACAAATTTCAATAGCTCCACCAAAGTTTTTTTTTTCATAAGAAAAACATCAACATGAAATTACTAAACTTAAGTGATTGAACTACCCTTCTAGTTTCTAAAGCACGTGCAAGTTTCTCTTCATTTTGCACCTGAAAGACCGAATAAACAAAGTTCGAGAGACGTAAATTTACACAAATAAAACCAACTTAACCCCGTACTAAAAAAACGTTTCTTAAAACAAAGTTAAACTTAAAACATAATGCAAGACAAAAAAAAACTCTCTATAGTAAGTCTATGAAGAGTTTTTAAATTTCACTTTGGCCTAAGTAACGTCTTAGACGTTTTAAAAAAAACATTCGACACTAAATTACTTTAATTTTTTCTGTTTTTTTTTGGTACTTGTTATTAAAGCTATGATTTTAATTAATCATAATTAATTGTAAAAGAAAAAGTTTCAACCACATTTGACATTATTGGATTGGTTTTTTATATGCATAAAACGCACAATTTCTAAAAAAAAAAAAAATTTGCACATTTATTTGCATAAATGTTGTGGCCTTGTTTCCACTGGGATGAAAATTTCAACTTTTTTGAAATTTCAATTAGTGAAAAATAGAACGCACGTGACGCCCGCCCATTCACTATCATAGGCAAAAGTCACGTTTATTCAATTTTTCACCAGTTGAAATTTTCAAAAATTACTCAGATTTTCCTCCCAATGGAAACAAGGCCTTACTTATGATTGATGTTACACAACAGAATAAAAAATTATCAGTCAGCGCTATTCACAAGCTAACAAAAATTTGTTGTAAAATATTAAAAACAAAATTCAAGAAAATAAATATTATTAAAAATATTTCCTTATCTCAATGATCTTTTTTTTTTCTCTCTCTCTCTCTAAAGCCCCCTTTAGACCTACAATTTTTACTTGCATTTTTATGTCAATTAAATGATGAATGTTTTTGTGAATGATTTGTTACAAAAAATGTATAAATTAATTTATAAGTGTCAAATCGCCTGTTATACACAAGTAAAAAGTATTCGAACATTTTAAGTTATATAAAGTGCGCAGAACAGTGCGTAGTGTGACAGTTTATAGTATATATAGGTGACCTTGTGACCTTCTAGACAAGAGAGGTGTGCTAAATATGTTGCAGAGCGCATCCTACATAGCTTTGTAAATTACATGAGAATGATGGTGATCCTGAGAAAGCACTCTAGTATAGATGTGATCATTTAAGAAAAATAGAACATCTTCTAAATTAATGCAACTTTGAACAAATAATTTAACATTCACGTCGTTATAACACATGCAATGTCACATTTATAAATTAATTTATACATTTATTTAAGAACTAATTGTAGGTGTAAAGGGGGCTTTATACCTTGTACATACATGAGTTAAATGAATTCAAATTAAATGTGTTTAGGTGAATTATATACGGAATCCAGTTAAGGACATGAACCAAATTAAAAATTGACTTTATTATTAATATTTTAAATTCAAATACTAAATCAATATTTTGTCAAATAATTTACATATTATAATATAAGTATTAACTCAATATTTTCAGATTATTAACTGAATAAATTGAATTCGACATATTGCTTGTTTGTCCTTCACAGGGCTCTGTAGATACATTTATTATTTAAATGCATTTAAATTATCAGGTGTGTACTAGGTACTAGGCTCTCATTACATTTTTTCAACTTGAATAGGCTTCAATAGGCCAATATCACAATAAAATTATTTATTTTGAAATATATCGTCATGAAACCGCATTCATTTAATTCTTCTCAAACTTTTTAAGTTCAAAGTTCATCTTGATGTAACCTTCAAAACCCGAGGCACTTGAAACGACCCCTCCCCTTACCCTGGGGCTAGACGTGTTATTTAATGATATGCGAGAATGTCAAGAGGGACAACCAACAGTCACTGTAAACCAGTTCCAATACCACAAATAGAAACATTCTAATAATACTTTCCAGCAATTTGCTAACTGATTTGCATTTAATTTTAATAACTTAATTAACCTAGGCATTGTTACATAGTGACGAAATTGCAAAATTTGTTTGTTTTTTTCTATGAATCATAATCAGATTTCCGAAAATAAAAAAAATAAAAGAGTAGGTCATCAAGATGACGTCATCCACTTTCTCTAGAAAGTGCATCATCACACCTGAGATGGGTGGAAAGGAGGTGTTACCATGGCAACTATATACAGCTTATATTCATATTTTAACATTGGCTACTATTACGTTTAGTTTAATTTACAGACTGAGTGAAAAGGAGGAATTTGTTTCAACCTACATTAACAAGTTCCGGGTTTAGAATGAGAGACACAAAAAAAAACATACTAAACGCAACCGGATTCTCACTTTAAAGTCAAATAAATGATGAGTAATATAAAATCTAACATCACACCATCACTCATTAAGAATAATTAAGAATAATGAGGCTATAAAGGGGTTTTTAGAAACTAGAAGGGTAGCTCATTAACTTAAAAGGGTGTATTTTCATGTTAATTTCTTTCAAAATAAACTTTTTTTTATAGTTGGGTCATTTCTCAAACTGACATAAAAAAAGCCCTTCTAGTTTCTAAAAAAAAACATGGCCAAGTTACTCATCATTTTGCACCTCACAAGACTAAAAATCAATATTTAAATTTAAAATATTTCATAAATTAAATTAACAATATAAATAAAACATAAAACATATAAACTAAAATATAATAATAATAAAATATAATAACAAAAATAATAATAATAAAATATAATAAAAATAATAATAATAAAATAAAATATAATAAAAATTAAAATAAACTTTACATGTGTTAAAAATATAGTAATTACCTGTTTATAATTATGTGTTTTGGGCAAGACTCTTGTCAAAAAAAAATCCCAATATAATAAGAGCAAAAGTTCGATTAAAACTTTTTTTTCCGCTAAACTAAACTTTATGTTAAAAAAAAAAGATTTCCTCGAAAAAATATATATCACAAGGCGCCAAAGCTTTTAGCGCCAAAATCGTGACCCTGAATAACGAGCAATCTCCACGTGGTTCAGTCCATTAGCTACACACATTGTACACGACAAATGTCACCACTCACTGAAAGTAGTAAGAAAAAAAGTACAACGACAAATTTCTCATTTTTACTTTCAAATTAAACTCCACCCAATTAAACGAGAGCAGCACTGACGTCATTTGCAAAAAATAAAAACCCAATGACGTCAAACATACTTGTCATCATTCACGTAGTTACTAGAAGGAGAAGAAATCCTTTCAAAAATCTATCGTAGAGATCCGACACACAAGTTGTTTCCGTGGTGTAGTGGTTATCACGTGCGCTTCACACGCGCAAGGTCCCCGGTTCGATCCCGGGCGGAAACACGTGTTTTTATTTTTTTACTTTTTTTAAAGTTTAAATAAATCGAATAAATTATAGCAAAAAAGGGCTATTTTTTACAACCCAGCAAACACAATAGTTTTTACTTTAATTAATTTGCCATTTTATGCAGAAAGGTTTAACGAAGTGTCAATCGACAGAAAAAAAAAAGTGTCAATTGACAGAAAAAAAGTGTCAATTGACAGAAAAAAAGTGTCAATTGACAGAAAAAAAGTGTCAATTGACAGAAAAAAAAGTGTCAATTGACAGAAAAAAAAGTGTCAATTGACAGAAAAAAAGTGTCAACTGTAATGAAAATTATTTTCACTATCAGCTCCGTAGTTTGCCACACTTTTTTTATTACTTAATATTATTTCATTTATTTGTATCTTAATGAATAATGTAAGATTCTTATATGAAGGATTCGGATTCGAGAAAATTTAGGATTCGTCCCACCTCTAGTTTTAATGCTTTTTAAGCTTTTTTTTGTAATAAATCTTTTAATTGCTTAGCGAATTATCAGTATTTTATCACTTTATACATGTAAACTTTACTTTATTTGTAAATTCTCTATTATGAGCCGCTTAGATTCTAAGCAAGCATAATGTACAGCTTTTTTTTGGTCGTATTTTGCGCCTTTAGCACAACCTATATTAACAACACAGCCTTAGCTTGGAGGCTAGTAAGCAGTTCCTAATCGAAAGCATACTCAAGAGATCAGCGTATTTTTTTTTTTAAAAAAAATAAATGTTTCCAATGAATACAAATAAAACTCATTCCGAGAAGTGGTGTCACAAAAAGACGACCACCAGCGAACAACATTTCGAAAAATGCGATTATTGAATTTCGGTCACTCTATTCAGTTTATGGTTTTTGAAGAGCTTCTTTGCATAATATCAGCAAAAACGACCGCGTTAACAAAAGCAATCCATAGTTCAATCGACTACAAACACGAGAATCCTATAATTCTATTAACGCTCGTACCTGTAATCTTCTTCGTTTCCATTGACCCCGTACCGAGCGGGGTCGGTCAGTTTAATGACGATGATGTATGATGAAAGATGCGACATACGAGACGGATTTGTCAAAAATGATTTTTACGAAAGGCTGCTTCCGCCTGCGTTATGACGGAAAAATTTATGAAAGACAAACACAACAACCGGAATTCGAACCCATGATCTCCAGCACCACAAGCGGAAGGGGCTATATCTCCACTGTGCTACCGTACCTGTAATAATCACCAGAATTGTACTGACCTATGAGACCCTTTTAATCTTGTTGTGAAAACTGTTTTGATGTTCAAACATATTTGTGAAAATAAATTAAAACTTCACCGAAATTTTTTATAAAACACTTCCAAATTTACAATTTATTTTGAAATTTGTCAGTGACCCAACAATGAGAATCTTGATATATAATAATAATAATGATAATAATATTAATAACAAACCTTTTTATTGTCAATTTGTTTCATTTAACTAATAATTCCTATATTAATCATCCCATTCGTCATCGTCCACTTCTTCGCTACCGTCATCGTCACTAGAACTTTCCTCTGAAAAAAACAAAACGATGAAAAAACTCGAAATTTTGACACTCGTGCCTCTCTGCTACAGGCCTTCTTGGCTGCTTCCAGAGTGATTTTTCAAATTCAATTTCTTACCCGACTGAATAGCCATGGCCCTATCTCGAAGGGCTCTTGCCAAGGCACCGGATAATCCAGCTTGAGACACAGGCATAGGTTTAGTTTGTTCCTTTACCTTTACAACATTTAAAAAAAATGCAACATATATTCAAATGTTATCCCTAAAAAAATATTACGCTTCAAAGCAAACAAACATTAGCAAACAATAAAACGAGTGAGTTGTTGTCAGCTTCTACAAAACACACATGCACACAGTAGTGTGTTATTTTTTGTTGTTGTCATTATGTCCCTCAAAATGCATCAACAACGATTCTATTTCCTCATTTCGGTATGCGTTCGAGTCAAACGAAACTATTGGCTCATTAAACTTAACACTTGCACTCAAAAGTCACGACTCATACTTAAGTTTTCAACCGATTAATCAAACGTTTTTCCATTGTTAAATGTTTTCTATTCTAGTTAACTAAATCTGCACCTAAAAAGTGAATAATTTACTTCTAAGAAACGAAGTACAGTAGAGTCCCGATTATCCGAACTAATGAGGACCAAGAACAGCTCGGAGACGAGGCAAACTCGGTTAACACGGAAACGTTTCGTATACTGAGCTTACGAACATTTACCCTTCCCCTCTAAGATCTCCCTCATTCCTGCCCTTAAAGAAGATAGCTTATGTACTACAAGAAAAAGAATAAGCAAATTTTACAAAATTGTGTTCAAAAGACTAGCTCGGATAACACGAAACCTCGGATAATCGGAACTTTACAAAACTCGATTCTAATGCAGGCATAAAAAGTTTGTATATTCACAGTCGCAAAATACTTCAATTCTTTGCCGTTAAAAACTAAAAAAGTCCAGGAAAAAAAAACGGACCGTCTCATGATGATACAAGCGTAAGGCTCGTACGTTTAAAGAACATCTTTTTAAAGCATAAACGTTCCTCTAACCCCGAGTTTTTCACTCTTTCCGAAGCAAAATTAAGAGAAACTTAGAAAGTGTTTTAGAAACTAGAAGGATAGCTCAATCACTTAAAAGGTATTTTCATATTGATAATCTTTCAAAATAAGCTTTTCGTGTGAGTTTGAAAATGACACAACTTTAAGCAAAACATAAAAAAAGTTTCCTTTGAAAGACAGCAACATGAAAATTCCTATTAAGTGTTTTAGACACCGTTCTAGTTTCTCAAGGTTAGTTCACACCAGGATTCTTTGTTGTGATACATTGTTGCGGGGCTGAATCGCGCCCGTTGCGATTAAGACCAGCAACACTATTTAAATGTTTCAGGGCTGAATTGCGTCAGCTCAGATTCATGTTTCTTGACTCCCACCCAAATGGGAAACTTTGAAACATTATTGCGGGGCTGAATCGCGTCATTTGCGATTGTGCCCGGCAAACAATGTATTGGAGCGGCCCCGCAAACAATGTATCGCAACAACGAATCCTGGTGTGTACTAGCCATTAGTGTTCCTCCTCAAGGCCATTTATAAACTGACACATAACATGTTAAAAAATAAATCATGATGAAATATTCGTGCATTCATTATTTTTCCCTACTAGTTTCAATAGGTCTTGCAAGTAAAGAAACTATACACTGACATAAAAATTCAATTTCACCAATCACAGAGAGCCACTTTTTCCGAGTAAGTATTTTCTTCTTCTTTTTTTTGTGAAAACAAAAACTTTGAATTTCTTCTTCTAAAATGTAGACCCTTTTTTATCGTTTCATCTTTTTGTTAGAATAAAAAAACTTATCCAAAGTTCAGATAAACAAACACGAATTGTTAATTAAAAGAAAGTAACATGCCCAGTCGACTGCATTTGTTTCGACAATCGAACAAAAAATTGCTAACCTACAAACTAACACACACCAAACAAAGCTAATTAGCCACAAATAATTAAACACCAACCAAGCAAATTAGATTTTAAGAAGTGAATTAGACATATCGAGTAAATGAGCGGAGAGGGAGGGAGAGGGGGTCGGCACACGTGCGCGCCTTACCCGTTCACCTACGGGCCTTAACGTTATACCACGTCGTATATCTGCCAAAAGTTGACCGCGAGCGTCCACAATGGAGCGCCGCTGTTCGCCTAACGCTTCCATGTCCACCTAACGAACGCATCGCCAAAGAAAAACATCGACAAAACCCAAACAAAACCAATAATGAACAGAACAATTCAAAAATAAGATATTCTTTTTGAAATTCCGACACACTCTTGCAATTATTACCGTATACATAACAACGATGTTTGAACTTACGTGACGTAACGCTTTACCCTGCCGAATCTGTTCCAACAATTCGTCGCGAGGTGCCGCCACCGGAGCCTGGTTAGTATTTTTCTCAACTTTCTGAACGATTATATTAAAATAAAAATGACTTAATTTTTGAACACATTCGATTCAATTTCTTATGTTGGGATTAAGACCTTAAGTTTCAAACCACCGGTGATCTGTTTCGTAAGTTCCGACTGAATGTCGAACGTTCCGTCAGCCAAATCGTCCAAACCATCTTCTGACGAAACCATCATAGGAGGAGGCGGTGGTGGAGGAGGCGGCGGCGGCGGTGGAGGTGGCGGAGGAGGAGCACCAGAACTTGGTGCTATTGCAACGACAGGGGCAGCGGGGACGGATGGCAAGACACGACTAGGAGGCGGAGGTGGAGGTACAGCATTAGGAACTTGAGGAAGCGGTCTCGTCGGAGGAGGAGGCGGTGGAATGCCGGCCGAAGTTACGTTTCGAGGCTGAGACGGATGTGCAGCTTGTGTCGGAGGAGGAGGGGCAAATCCGCGCGAAGCCGAAGACGACGTACGACTTACAGAAGTCGAATGCATCGGCGGCTGTCTCTGAGGAACAGGAGGTGGAACTTGAACCTCGCTTGTTGGTATGATGCAATTTTTAATGTCTCGTTTGGCCGCTTCGACACCGCCGTTCTCTTGAATAAAATCGTAAATGAACTTCCTCGTCTCGGAATCGTTCAGTTGGCTGTCAGATACGCCGGCACGTGTAAAGAAATCTTTCAACTCGTCATCCAAGTTGTCGCACTTTAAATAAAAGCACATTTAAAAAAAACCGCAGACGTTAAGATGCACTTCAATAACTACTTAAAATGTTTCATTACATCGAATCCTTTCTCGGGATCCCAACCGACGTGCTGAATATGCCGAAACTGTGTCGGCAATCCGATATCGTTCTTCGTCAACTTCAGCTTCTTTTGATCTTTCTTCGATTTTGAACGTTTTGTCAGATTCTGATTAGAATCTTTCGTCCCCAAAGATCCAAACGGTGCTGATTAAAAAAAAAACCACCGATTTCTTTTACAAACTGCTTAAAAATTAAAAACTAGAAGCTGTCACCGTTCGCAGATGTTGGCATCATCTTCGAATTACCGTTATAAACGGGTTGTTTCTGCTGCGGAGGAGTCGATCTTCTTCGCGATGCGTTCCGACGGTTAACTCGATGCCTATTTAATTTCTCGTCCATTATGCGACAGAAATCATTCTTTTCCGTTTCGTCGGCAAACTGGAAAGCCGCTTGACAAGACTGAAATCCAATAAAAAAAACCGTTCGACATTTCGAGTCGACATAAAAGCGGAATAATCCCGTATCGGCACTTACGTCAGCTTCGAACGTAAAGAATAACTGAGCTGGTAGCATATACTTGAATTGTGTATAGATTTCCTGCTCCCAAACAAGTGTTTTACGCTAAAATAATATCATATCAAAATAATCATACAATCAAAATAATATCACAATAAATGACATAAATCAATGACATAAAAATAAATAAAAAGGAGATTCTACCTCGACATCATAGAAACGAATAAAATACGATCGTTTTGAGTGATCTTTCGTAAAACACACGACTCCAGTTTGTACAACTTCCCAATGACTATGATGTGGAGGTTCCGTTACTAATAATTTGGCCACACCTGTTGCTAAAGACTAAAAACGGAAGAAGAAAAAAAAAAAAAAACTCGTTAAAATTTAATCAAAGAAATCTGTTTTAAACGACATTTTATGGCTTAAAACAAATCTTGTGTCTACAATGTATATATATATACATATATTATGTGGTTAGATTTTATATGTCTGATACTTTTCTAATCAAATTGAGAATAAAAATCGATCACTTATCAATAAAAACCGACCGTCAACAACAAAAGTTGGGCCGATATTTTATAATCACCTGACACCGATTGCCCAGAAGTTTGAAAAGAGTTTCGTTTTCTTCTTTTGACAACAAAGCGGATGATTTATTACGCGATTGGTTCATCTTGACGCCCGATTACAGATCAATTTATCGAAATAATAAGTTAAATTTTAACGAGAATTAAACATTTCTCTGCAACATAAAAGTGAAACGACAACACACACAAAAAAAACATGGACGAAAAGACACGAAACTTCGAATCTTCAAATTCACAGTAGTTTACAAGGCAAGCAGTTCTGCCCAGCATTGAAATTTGGTTTATCCCGCCTTTTTATGACATCAGACCAAGTAAAAAACCAATTAAAAAGTGATGGCGCTCATAAAAGGGTTGGCAAACGAAATTTTAGTGCTGGGCTGAACTGCCTGTGTTTATGAGTCCTATATAGCGGATGCAAAGCGAGTTGTAATTTTCACTGTCAATATTAATTAAAAGAGGTGCTGCCATCTAACGTGTATAAACAGAATTAATGCATATCATTAAACGCGGGAATTTCGAAATTATTCTTGCTTAGGCCCATAGGCCTGAGGCGCCATGGCGTACCGTTACCAGAAAAATCAACTATTTTGCCAAAATTACTTAAAAAATCTCCACAAAGAGCGCTATTGAGCCTATAGACCCGTTCTTAAAGAAAAAATGTTAATTTTAAAAATACACAGTCGCGCAATGTATTTATTTTTCATATTTAAAGTTGTCCAATATTAAGTTTTCAAAGTGCAATGCGCACCTTAAATATATGCTAATCGAGTAATAGAATGACAAAAAATTGGTAAGTGCGGTTCTATTTTTAAAAACTATTTCAAAATCGCGAATTTCTAACTCTTATGTTAAACTCCGAGTTAAAAATTCGCAATTTTGAAATATTTTTTAAAAATGGAAGCACACTTTTCAATTTTTTGACGATCTATCACTAGATCAGCATATATTTAAAATACACATTTGCACTTTGAACCATCACAATTGGACAACTTTAAATATGAAAAATAAACATATTTGCCGCGACTGTTGTGTATTCTAAAAACTAACGTTTTTTTTTCTTTAACATCGAGTCTATGGGCTCAATAGAAAAACGATGCTAGTGCTCTTTGACTTTGCGGAGATTTTCCGAAGTAATTTTGCAAATGCAGTCTCTTAAGACAATTGTTCCATTCTGAATATTCAAAGTGTCAATATGCCAACAGAGAACAATAAGGCGAAATTACGGGTTGTACATCTGAGGTTAGATGTAACCCTG
Organism: Brachycybe producta; assembly: GCA_036925085.1. NCBI lineage: Eukaryota > Metazoa > Arthropoda > Diplopoda > Playtdesmida > Andrognathidae > Brachycybe > Brachycybe producta. The sequence goes on along the minus strand of JAUPFP010000043.1, from coordinate 990,311 downwards.
TAAGCCAAATAGTAAACCTATAGTTTCTCTTCCACATAAACACAATATTTATATCTATTTATTTATAAACAAAAAAACATATACACCGTTGATTGCAGTTTAGTTTTATTGAATTCATATTTATTACTGATTACACAAAGTCATTAATTTCAAATTAAAATTTTAAGTGAAGCTAAATTATGAAATTAGATTTATCCTATTTTAATTGCAAACGTGATAATTTTTTTAAAACAATAATTAAAGATCTATAATTCATTTCTATCTGAATATACACTCTTATTACAGTGGTTTCTAAAAGGTGTATCACGGCACACTTAGTGTGACATCAAGTTTTTGCTAATTGTTTCCGCGAAATTTTGAATTTTTTTTAATATAATTTAATATTTTCAAATAAATGTGAACTTTAATAATAAAAAAATCAAAACATAACGAAACTTTCGTATTACAATTTGTAAACTATTAGTTTTGTTAGGCAATGAAAGGTTGTGTTGCGGCAGCACACTACTGTGTCGTACATAGGTGTGCCGCGATTTTTACTGGCTTTTTTTTTACCAGTAAAAATCGCGGCACACCTATTGTAAAATATAATATACTGTATACTGTGCCGTTAGCAGAGAAGAAAAACAAAAATTTGGGAACCACGGATATTGTTATGACATCTAATGACAAGTGGCACTTCCAGTCTGTAGATTCGTAAAATAAAGAGTGACTGGTCCACTCACTGAAGAGTCGTACCCGCCAGCAACACAAATATCAACTAAAGAATATTTTTTTCCACCAACTAATGAACCATTATCAACAACCTTTAAAAAAAACATACAAAACATACAAATTAAAATTTGAATTTTTCTTGTCTCTCAAGGTGGCTGAATAGATATTTATTTTGTATTTCCTCACAGATGTCCTGATATCAAGCGCCAAAAAGAAGAATAAGCGCAAAACGGAACAAACGTCAAACTGAATAAACGACAAATGAAACAAACGCCAAACTGAATAAACATGCCGAAAATTTGGCACTTATTCAGTTTGATATTTGTTCCATTTGGCGTTTATTCAGTTTGGCGTTTGGTCAATTTGGCACTCAGAGGCCTCAGAAGATACATTACTAAAACAAATTCAAACTGTTTTAGAAACTAGAATAGTTGGTAATAATGCTATAAGTGTTTTCATGATGATATCTTTCAAAATAAACTTTTTATGACAGTTTTTAAAAAAGGCGAAAATAGTTTTTTATGGAAAAGACTAATAACAGGTCCCATTTTCAAAATGAGCTATAAAATGTTTATTTTTTAAGGTAGTGCCACGAAAAAACTTTTAGCATAATCTTTTACTATTCTAGTATTGAAAACAATTTGAAATTTATTTGCATAATATTGTTTCTATATAAAAAAATACGCTTGACGTTTTTGCGACCAAATGTTTCAAAAAAATATTAGCAATTGCCACTACAGTGTCGCCATCGGAGGAAGACAAAAACAAATAAAATAAATATCTATTCAGCCATCTTAAATAAAATAAATTTAATATATTAAGAGGCTACATCGCAAAATTACTTCGAAAAATCTCCAGCAAAGAGCGCTAGCATCGTTTTTCTAACGAGCCCTTAGACCCGATGTTAAAGAAAAAATATTAATTTTAAAAATACACAGCAGTCGCGGCAATATGTTTATTTTTCATATTTAAAGTTGTCCAATATTAAGTTGTCAAAGTGCAATGTGCACCTTAAATATACGCTGATCGAGGGATAGAATGACAAAAAATTGGTAAGTGCGGTTCTATTTAAAAAAAAACTATTTCAAAATTGCGAATTTCTAACTCTTATGTTAAACTCTATTGAGTACGCGCTTATAAGCAATAAAACATCCATTACAATGCTCGTCAAAATATCAAAAATAATTTCAAAACCCACAAATAAATTACAGTGAAGCCAATACATTAGCGCACGTGCTGATTTTTTTCTGGTTTTTTAAAATTATTTTTACGTATTTTTACGAGCATTTTAATGGATTTTTTTTTTGTTTACGAGCGCGTACTCAATAGAGTTTAACATAAAATTTAGAAATTCGCGTTTTTGAAACAGTTTTTAAAAATAGAACCGCACTTACGAATTTTTTGTCATTCTATCACTCGATCAGTATATAATTAAGGTGCACACATTGCCCTTTGAAAACTTAATATTGGACAACTTTAAATATGAAAAATAAACATATTGCCGCCGCGACTGCTGTGTATTTTAAAAATTAACATTTTTTCTTTAACATTGGATCTATGGGCTCAATAGAAGAAAACGATGCTAGCGCTCTTTGCGAAGATTTTTCGAAGTAATTTTGCGATTTCTTAAGAAAGTATTACTTTGAATAGAATATTTTTCTTATATTTCTCGTTCAGTTCTGGAATACAGAGTTCAGTTCCATATGCAATGTTCAGATTTTCGTCCATTGCTACACTCACGTAGTCGGCTTCATTATTAAGAAATTCCTAAAAAAATAAATATTAGTGAATTATTTAAAGTAACAATTGACGAATAATAAAATAAAATGCTAAGACAATTTTTCTAGTGTTAAAAAAAAACGTTTTTAAACCTGGAGCGTTTGTAACTTATTGTGTCTGCAATCATAAAAGTCATTATCACTTGGATTATTGGAAGGATAAAAACCAATTGCGGTAGAAGAATAACCGGTCTTGGAACTGCAACCTACATCATCAAGACACAATAATTTTTAAAGTGGTTTTAAAGTGTAAACCGGCCAACGAAATCTTCTTATTCTGTTTTCCCAAGAGCAAAATTAAGAGAAAATTAAAAAAAAAAGTGTTTGGAAACTATAGAAAGGTATAGCTCAGTCCCTTAAAGGTGATTTCATCTTGATATCATTTAAAATAAACTGTTTATGTCAGTTTAAAAATGATAAACAGTTAATAAACATGAAAATACTCTTTAAGAGATAAAATTACCCTTCTAGTTTCTAACACAATTTCAATTTCTCTTATCTGCTCCTAGTGAAATGCAGAATAATCAAATCTTAAAGTGGTTTTAAATTTGTCAACGGCCCTCGAACTCTGATTATTCTGTTTTCCAAGAACAAAATTAAGAGCGAAAATTTAAAAAGTGTTTGGAAACTAGAAAGGCATTTCAATTACTTAAAGGTGATTTCATCTTGATATCATTCAAAATAAACTTTTTTATGTCACTTTGAAACTAACCAAACCATAAGCAGACGATACATTTTTAATTTTCTTCTATAAAAGAGTTTTATTTTAAAATTGTATTTCGACGTGAAAATGCTATTAAGTGATTTAAATCACCTTAATAATTACTAATACGTTGTACACACAACACATGAGTTAAATGAATTCAAATTAAATGTGTTTAGGTGAATTATACGGAATCCAATTAAGGACATGAACACCAAATAAAAATTGACTTTTATTATTAATATTTTAAATTGAAATACTAAATCAATATTTTGTCAATAGTTTATATAAATTATATTTAAGTATTAACTCAATATTTTCAAGATTATTAACTGAATAAATTGAATTCGACATATTGTTTGTTTGTCCTTCACAGGGCTCTTCTGTAGAACACCGTTTATTATTTAAATGCATTTAAATTATCAGGTGTGTGTGTACTAGGTATAACACAATTTTAATTTAACCTTAAATGTGGTTTCTGAAAATGTAGACTAATCCAAATTTAAAAATCAGCTGTTCACTGTGACAATTCTTTGTATTCATTTTTATTTTATTGAATCAGCTGTCAATATATATGTAAATTAGATAAAATTACAACAAATATTATGAAAAAAAAATGAATGCCTCACCTAGGTATGAATCTGATGCAACCATTGGCAAAAAAATAGTTAATGCAAAATAAAAGAAAATCATTTTGAAATTGTTTCAGTTAAGTAATGAAACTTTTTTAATTTTTTTTTAAAAGTTCAAGAAGAAATTACAGTATGCCAATGAGGATCTCAAAAATCTGCATAATATTATATAGTTTTTAAATGAATAGCCTCTTCCATGCAACTAGATATCAATAATCAATCGCACAATCTGCAATATACAGAGGCTAAAAATCAGTCTTTTGTCTGTTGTTCTTAAAACTTGATGAAAAACAGCACTTGTTCTATTGTTTGCTTGATTAACAACTAATTGAAAAAGATTAATAAATAATTTTCTTTTCTTTATAATAATAAAAGAATGCGAACAAAAAAAAAAGATGTAATTGTTTTATTTCCAAAAAGCTGTCAGAGCCGTGACATTTGTCAATTATATCAACTTAAGGAAGAATAATAATTATAAAATTCTGTTTCCAAATAAAAAAAAGTGTTTCCTGATGGTAGAAAAATAAAACAAAGGACCGGCTGACGTCTGGACGTCGAACAATAATCTAAACATCGAGAAACACCTTTGTTTTTAAAGCAATATTTTTTTTTGCATAAAATAAACGACAATTAATATGACTGATTCACATGATCACATTTAATTAATTAATAATGTCGTAATTCATTGGCTTAAAAAGTGAAAACCCTTTTTCGAAATAATTAGCAAGTCTGATTTTCATAGGCTGCGTTTGAAAATCTCGCTATCTTTGCCATAATGGTACAACTTATGACACCTCGCATTTTGACAGGCAGTTAGAAATAGGTCAGAACTTCACTTGGCTCCGCCCTTGTTATGACGACAGGCAACTTCTAATTGGCTGGTTATGTAGTCTGACGTCACATGTTCCGCCCTTTTCAACGTCAGACTACATAACCAGCCAATTAGAAGTTGCCTGTCGTCATAACAAGGGCGGAGCCAACTGATGTTCTGACCTATTTCTAACTACCTGTGTGTTTTGGGGTGTTAAGAGAATGCACAGGCAATTAGAAAACGGGATGAACAGAAGTTGGGTCCGCCCTTTTTATGACGAACGGCAACTTCTAATTGGTTTGTTGTGTGGTTCGACGTTGAAAAGGGCGGAGCATGTGACGTCAGACTACATAGCCAACCAATCAGAAGTTGCGTTCGTCATAAAAAGGGCGGAGCCAACTTCTGTTCATCCCGTTTTCTAATTGCCTTTGATAATGCTAGCCCTCCCTCTAACCACTCCTTCCCTTGACGTTTGATACAAAGAAGTGCATTATTCTGAAAATGTCCCAAAATAAACAAAAAGTTCATTTTAAAAGATATTCACTAGTAGAGACATCTGGTAAGAGGGTGTTCAAATCCATTTAATGTGATTTCAGAATATTTAGAAAAAAATTGTTTTTGATGTCATGTCGAGAAGTTTCGGGGCCCTTGTATGTTTTTTTGTGTATTTAGCATTCATTTACGCTTTTGTTGGGCCCTGTAATGCTTTTAGCTTTTGTGTCACTTGGTACTGGTACTGACTGAGTGTACCATTTGACCCAAATATCAACAATGAGCAGGCCCGGACTGGCCCGGCCGGCTGACCGGCGATCGCCGGTCAATTGGGGGCCAAAAGAAAATGGGGGCCAAAAATAAATAAATTAAAAAAATGGGGCCAACACAATTTCATAGCCGGTGGGGCCAACCACTAGCCAGTCCGGCCCTGACAATGAGTCACCCTTCTTGCCACTGTATTCGTTTTCCACTTGTGTGGATTTATCTCTTTTTAATGTGATTTTGTTTTCATTTTTAAAGTTCACATCTCTGTGTGAAAACGATGATGTAATGGATCTTGGCCAACTGGACCAATCCATTGATTGGCCCATTTGGGCCCAAAACCCTTAAGTAGCCAATGAGAAATGTGCCCTGGGAATAAAGAGCTTGTCTGTTTGTCTGTCTTTGTATGTTTTGAAGCAATTTTCAAGCAAAGAATCTATGCCCAATTTAGGCTAGATTCTAGTTATGTTTTATGTACATTTATTCTTGAGTTGTGTTTTTAATCAGAGTTTTATCAGTTTGGAATTTACATTTTTATGCTCGGAAAATAAACCCAAGTTGAATCTTTTTACAGTTTAAAACAATGGTGAATTTATTTATTTAATTTACGCAATTGTGCACTTCTTCATCATTATTTCAGCCCTTCCACCTAACCATCATCTTCAAGACGACGAACAGGTGCGAACCTGATCACTCCAAGGGAAAGCAGTCAATCCGGTCTTCAGAAGCGATTTATCAGGAACAAGCCTGACGGGATCCAGACGACAAAAGATCCTCGAAGCTGTGTAAGTCCTTTTAAGGGATAGTGAGGACGTAAGAGGTTATTATATTGGCCTAGTCCTTCCAGACCTGATAGAAAAAGTGACCTAGCCAATCACTGTTAACACGAGTGCGAACTCATCTCGTGTCACAAAATAAGCAGATTCTATCTAGTCGAGAAGGGTCCATCACAATGTACATAACATAATTATATTAATTATGGCTCAAAAAACGTGTCATTAATTTTATTTGCAAAAAATTGTCTAAGGGTTGGTTTATACTCCCTTGCTAAGCGGCAAAGCAGCCTGCGAAGCTTCAAAAATGACGTCAGAACTTCAGGTTTTTGCCTTCGCCAGAGCATGAAGCTAGCTTTGAAATTGTTCAACTTTTCAAAGCTTAGCAACTCAAAGCACCAATCAGGAAACGGACACACAAAAGGGGTGAATAAGTCACACCTTTTTTCTTCCAGAAGGGGAAGGGTTCTATTGTTTTGTGTATCTTTTATAGGATATAAAGGTTATAAAGTATGGTAAACTTTGCAAGACCACATGTATGTGTGAACAAGCTAAGCTTTGGGGAGCTAATTTTACAGAACTTCAAAGCTTGCAAATCTTAGCAAAGTTTGGAGTATAAACCTACCCTAACACAACCTTAAATTTGCATTATAACGTTTTTGGTAATATTGAAAAATTTATATTTTGTTAGTTACATGGTAACACTTCTTAAACGACAACTATCTAAAAACTAGTGAGGTAACCCGTCATAAATGACGGGAGCAAAATTCACAGGCAATTTTGCGCATGCGCGTCGTTTTTTCCTTTTTTTACTCCTTTCATTTTAATTTCAGTTTCCCCCCTTCCACTTTTCCCCCTCCACGTTTCTCTCTCCCCCTACACTTTCTCCTCACCCCTCCCACTTTTCTCTCTCTCCCCCTTCTACACTTTCCAACCTTTTCCCCTCACCCCCTCTCACTTTTCTCTCTCTCTCCCCCCTTCTACACTTTCCAAAGGAAGAGTTCAACATATAGTTGACCTTGAGAAAAAAAAAAACGGTTCATTTATTCAAATTTATATAAATTCCGACGTGCTTCAATGGTTTTTGTTACTCCAGACACATACACACACAAACACACAGACCTGGGATTTTATATATATAATAATGAATTGTTTCAAAAGTCTGAATAAGAGGAATTGTGTATTCAATTAAGGGAATTATGAAGCTTCAAAACTAAAAAAAAAATCCCCAGTTGCATATTTTAGGGCTATAAATCATTTAAAAAGTTTAACTTTTCAATTTATGGGTCGCACTTAACCCATTTTACTTTATTTGTATTCTTACGGCATCAAACGTTTATGTATAAGTTAGTTTTATAAGCAGTTATCTCAAAATATGTAAATGCAAGATAAAAGCCGAATTAAAAATTCTGCATAGTGTACATTTTAGTAGCAACTGAAAAAAGTTTTGTAAAACTTGAAGTTTAAATAATAAATAAAAGTTATTTTATTTGAAGTAATTTTAGTTTTTTACATTTTATGATAACTTAAAATTATGATTTTTTTTTTTCTTTTTCACTTGAAGTTGAGCCAGTGGGTTTTAATTGTTTGTTATTTGTTTTGAATCATGCTTTTTTGTCAGGTGAGTTGTGTTGCATGTACGTTTTGTAGCAATACGTAGTAAATAAGTTTTAATAAAATAAACAATCTTGGACTTTGTTGCTGAAGTTGTACAAATTTATAAAAAAAAAATAGACACTCTTTTTATTTATCTAAAGTTACAAATATATAGAGTAAAGTGTAATAAAGAAAAGAGCAATAAGGAAACATGCTGTAATAATTCAGCCAGTTCCTTCGCGTGTGCTGCCTGACACGTGTGAGTCACCTCGCATGCTGTAAAAATTCATTGATTGGGCCTCAGAAAGATCTTGTTAAACAGGAAAACAATTGGCAATGAAAACTCAAAAAAAAAACTTTTTGACAGTCGGTTTCGTTTCTAAAGAGTGTTGTGACACCATCCACGCATGACCAGCCAGCACACATGTGTGAGCGTCTTCGCATTCCTGACGCCCTGAAAGATGGCACCCCCTGGTGCCCAGGTGGCCCTATAAATGTCGCAAAAAGAGTTTATCACGGCCTGAGACATATGTAAAAGAAAGTTGGAATTCTTTCTAATTTTCTCATGGCTCGTGACAGATAATAATTTAGAAAATATTTGCATAATTTCAAGAAATTAGTTCCAGAAAAGGAACTGCTTTAAGATCAGGTTCAACCATTAGCCAGTTTGACCTATAGTTGCAAAAATGCAAAAATTCAACAAGCATTACATGAAATTGGTGTAAAAGATGTCAGTAGATTTACACTGTCCTTCATGTAATCATGTTAGCTGATTGCTTTTATAGCTCACAAGAAGCTGCTCGATTGTTTGGACAAATTCACTCTTAATAACACCAACCAAGCCATGGATAAGCTGATGCTAGTGTCATGTTATTGGGGATAGATATTTTCAATGACACCCATTGTGTCTCAACTTTCTATTGTAATTTGTAATGCAATTTTGCGTGTTAAGTCCTTCAGCAACTGCTAAATTATATGCTAGCATGCATATGTGCAGCAATAAATATAGTTATTATTAAGAGAAAAAAAAGTAAACACACATGTTAATAGAGATGCCATATTTAATAAACATTATTTTTTCATTAGGTCAACTTATTACCAATAATTATAAAGAACATAATTGCCATAAAGAATGTAATAACATTTTGTGGCTCCATAATATTTAAGTAAAATTGATAAACATTATGATTTAATATTTTTGATTATCTTGAGCACACCTTGTTATAATTTATATTTTATCACACATTTAATCACAGAAGTCAACTCCAGTTACCAGATCTGGAAAAACTAGGGTCACCGATTCAGGATTAGAAGCATCCTGTAAATTATTGACACAGATATCAATTTGACCATATCCTTTGCCGGGACTTTGTACAATACAATCATCAACCTTAAATAAGAATTAAAAACAGACTGTAGTGTGCACTTTTATTAATAAACATCCCCCTGCTCATTTAGCAAATCTTGTATAATTAATCTTCCGTGTTCAAACTTCAAACAACTCCTTACTTTTTAAAAATTATTTTTAGCTATTTTTATGAACATTTTAATGGTTGTGTTTTTCTTACTCAATGGAGTTTAACATAAGAGTTAGAAATTCGCGATTTTGAAATAGTTTTTTTTTTTAAATATAACCGGACTTTTTGTCATTTTATCACTCGATCAGCATATATTTAAGGTGCACATTGCACTTTGAAAGCTTTATATTGGACAACTTTAAATATGAAAAGTAGTAAACATATTGCCGTTGCCACGACTGTGTATTTTAAAAATTAACGTTTTTAACGAAACGAACGTTTTTTTTTCGAAACTAGAATATAGTGTGGTGATCATGTTAAAAGTTTTTTCATGCTGATTACTTTAAAAATAAACTTTTTATGACAGTTCGAAAAAAGAAGAAAATAGTTTTTCATGAAATATTAATGAAAAAAACCTAAATTTCAAAATTCAAAATGTTTTTTTTTTGAAGATACGAGCATATTGTCATGAAAAAACTTTTAGGATATTCTTTTACCATTCTAGTTTTGAAAACGATTTGAATTTTTTTATGATGTTGTTTTTAAAAAAAAAAACGTTCGCTTGACGTTTTTCCGCCCAGATTTTACAAAAAAAATGGCTATGAAGCAAAGCATTAGCCACTGCAGTGTAGCTGTCCGATGGAGGGGGGGGGGGAGAGCAAAATAAATAATTCTATTCAGCCACATTAAAAAACGAACTGGAAGGAACCAGAAATATTTTGTTCGTGACAAACATACTGTAACTCATGATAATCTAACAGAAAGAATCTGCATGCCATTCTAAGCAACTTGATTTAAAAATACATGTGATTGTTGGTGTTAAATATTGAATAGTTTTCACTGTATATGTTACGGTCCATCTGCGGAATCAAGTCAATCTGCAGATTGCCTGGATAATCTGCACAACCTCCATACTCCTAGTGAATCTGCAGAAGTCAACACCTAAAATGCATTGAATTCACTAGCAGTTTAGTGGTTTTCGCAGTGCAGATAGTTGTACAGAATGACTGATTCCGCAGATGGACAGTAACATATGCTTTATATATTTTTTTTTTGAAAATAAACAAAAAGTTTGAATTTCTTTTTTGTACAAATGTGGTTTGTAACTGTTTCTATGTTAATTTTGAACCAAATTTAAAATTATTTGGTCCATCAAGACAGGGCCTGAAACCATTTGAAATTGCTACAATAGTACAAAACTGATTACTATTTTATGATTTCTACAAAATAAATAATATAATTATACTTACTCTGAAATTAATCTGCCTGTTATATTTTTCATTCAATTCAGGAATACAAACTTGAGTTCCATATTTGATCTGAAGACTTCTATCCAATGCAACAGTCACATGATCTGCGTTACCAGATAGATAATCCTTAAACACATAACAATTTATGGGGAAAATATTACAAATAAAGGTAGCTTAAAGCATAACATTGAATGGTAATTTACCTCTAAAGTTAGCAATTTATTACCCTTGCAGTCAGAACCTTGAGGGAGATAAGCAGCTGCTACTGACTTGTAGTTTTTTCCACTGCAAGTTGAACCTTACAGAATAAGAAATAAATGTGTTTTTTTAGTTATAAATTGTGGGTCACTAGGTGACCTACACTTTTAGATAAGAACTGCACATGGGTCACTCAGTTAAATGTCATTTTAGAATCTTTCTCATCTTGAAGAGTGAAACTTAAGGCCTTTTGTTTCCTTTGGGTTGAAAATTTTTAACTTTTTGAAAATTTCAACTGGTGAAAAATATTGCACACGTGGCCATTCACTATCATAAGCGGGAGCCACGTTTCTTCTATTTTTTCACCAGTTGAAATTTTCAATACGTTCAAATTTTCAGCCTAGTGGAAACAATGCATAAAGAACATTTGTTTTGGAAATTTTTAGAAAATATGCAAAAACTGGGGAAAAAATTTTTATATGGAGGAATATTCTCACAAAAAATTCTTCCCTTGAAATAATTCTCACTCAGAGGCGTAGCGATGGTTCTTGGTACCCGGGGACAAGGGGTTAACTAATGTTTCATTTGTTAACCATAACCCAAATCACTGAACATTCATAAAATCAGGCCCACCAAGTGGGGAAAGGGGGGACAAATGACCCTTGCTCCACCCTGGAAAAAAACTTTAACCCCTCTCATTTATAAAGAAAAAAACTGTAGGGCTGCACTGGGCTCCCCCTTTCCTCTCCACAGATCTGCATAAAATAATGGCAATATTGCATTTATAAATTTGATTTGATTGATGCATTAAACTGAAAGTGTTGTTATTGCTAGTTTTGTGGGTCAATTTTAGCATGTTTTGATGCCAATTTCGGCGGTCCCCTGGGCATGGCGCCCAGGGACATGTGTCCCTCTCAGTCCCCCTCCCCCAAACTATGCTTCTGTTCCCACTGAGATAGTATTCCCCACTCACAACTCTAATCTCACCTGTAGACGAGATGAACATAACCAACACCAAAAGAATACTCAATGCAAGTGGATTGGAAATCATTTTTGACATTGTGACAAGTGTTAAGAAAATATGAATTGTAAATTTAACTTGTTTCAGAAGTTCAGGAGATGACTTTTCGGCGTAAACATTAATGTCTGATATAAAAATTGTTAATTAATTTATAGTCAAAAGTATTAGCCTCTGATCTGCAGCTTGCAATTAATAATATTTATAAAATCATAATCGAAACACAAGCCGTTTATCAGAAGCTCAAATAGTTGTCAAATTGTGTCTGCAATCATGTAAACATCCCATGTTTTACGTTCTTTTTGACTAAGAATACATATTTGTAACAAAAGAATAAAACCCTTTTGTTTTATCTTCAACATGTTGATAGATTGTGACAGCTGTCAGTTAGGAACAATTGAGAAATGCTAAGCTCGTAATTGTTATTGAATTATTTGTACCTTCTACACCAAGCATGTCAAACTCGCGGCCCACAACGAATATCTTTGCGGCTCAGCCCCTGTCAGATCTAGGATTACTGACATTCAACTTGGGTCAGTTTTGAAAGTAATCACTGCAAACAAAATTTCCCCCGAAGTAGGAAAGATTGTAGCAGAGAAGAGATGCCAAGTGTCACAGGAAGAAAACATTAATTTTACTGTTAATTGTCCTTGTTTTTTTTTAATAAGTCTGTACTTTTCGAAATCAAAACCTACGTTTTTCCATAAAAATTGAAGTTTTTTTTTTGCGGCCCACATAAACTTAGACCTTGTTTATTTAGCCCATGTTAGCCTTTGAGTTTGACATGCTTGTTCCATACACTCAACGTCACAAAATTAAATTACAGTGAAAGAGTGTTGTGACACAGTCAGACACAATATCATAATAGGTCGACCTGACGACAGCAGTGCACCATGCACATGCCCCGGTAAAACTGTCATCATTCATGCTTTCTTTAGTCGTCTGTGATGGCCTGGCACCTGAACTGATGCCAGCCACGTGCCTACACATGTTCCGGTTCTGGTCAAAATAACAGTGCAGTTTTATCATCTACATGCTCCGGTCGACCTGTACGGGCGGGCCTGCATAGGTATACCTGACAGGGTTACTTGAACATGTGTGGCGGGCTTTAGTTTTCTTAGCTCTTTCTTTGTCTCTTTTTTTTACAGATGACGGTACTTTAGGTCCCGTTGTTCGAATCCAGTTTGTGTTTGGTCTTTCATAATTTCTCCAGTATTACGGAGTTGACGTCAGGCAGGGCAGCCTGTCATAAAACACATCTAGGCCTAGTTCTGGGCCAAATGGCCCATCATTATGTCTCATATTATTTCTCATCATTTATCGTCATCATTGACCAACCTCAAATGGTTTTAGGGCAAGTGGATTTAAGGCAATCATCCCTTTAGGGCAGAGACCTACACTGAGTAAAAATTTGAAGCCCAGCCCCGCCCATGAGGCTTTATGTTGGACCCAGTCACCAGGCCCATAAAGCCCACAAAGCCCACCAGTCCCATGAACCTCACCAGGCTCACAAAGCCCATCAGGCCCATGAACCTTTAATATAAAAATGCCGGCCCAGGCCCAGCCCAGCCCAGCCAAAAGCCCACCGGCCCATGGGCTTTATGTAGATCTCTACTTTAGCGCAAGTGCCTTCAGGGCAAATGTCTATATTCCCCCCTATTGTAAATCGCATCCAGAGTTGTAATTGCGTTTTTAATAAAAAGTATATACGAGTCATACAATCAATTGTTTTTAATTTTGTCGACTATGTCAACGACTTTCTCTGGTCTTAGACAGTCACGAGGGTGAAACAAAGGTGTCACGCAAAAGCTTTGTAAAATAATAAAGGTGTTTCAGCAGTGAATATACTCGTTGTTTTTAAAAAAAAAAAACATAATTATGTTTGTTAATGTAGAAGAAACATTGAATATATAATTATTTCTCCTAAAATAAACTCATTAATCGTAATTAAAATGTAATAGAAGATGTAATTAGCAGAAACTACTAAAAGTGAAGCGCTCAGAGTATTTCAAAAATCAAAAGCTCTTCTGTTGCGAGGTGCCTCGAATTAATTTCAACCGGGGGGGGGGGGGATGGGATAGGAGAAAAATGGCCAGCGACAAATTATTAGCCTAAAATCCACGCAAAAATTCATTTGGTTTCAGAGTGGAGTTGGTGTAAACAGACCCAAAGGCTAATTTTTAAAATGAGCTTGTAATGTGTAGAATTCTGCGAACACAGCAAGCTTACAAACTTTCTTATAAAATAAAAAATTCTGCTTTTGAAAGGGGGGGGGGGAAACGTAAGCCCCTTGCCAGTATCCATATCCGCTAGTTAATTTGTTTAAAAAAGCAAAAAAGTAAACAATAATAATAATAATAATACAATTTGTTAAAACTAGGGATGGGACATTCGAATTCTCGAATCCCGCAAATCTTGAAAAATATTCGAGATTCGAAAACTCGAATCTTCGCGCTTTTCTCTCGTCTGTCAAATCTTTCGAATCCTAACCTAAAAAATAATCATTAAAAACATTGGTTAAATTTGTTTTAACTCCATTGACGTCCAATAGAAGCGAACACTAACAAAAAAGGCAATTGTTGCAATTTCGGTGGTGGTATCCGGATCCACAATGGATTACCTTGTGGCGACCCTGAGTGCCACACTTGTTTTATTATTATGTAACATTCTGTCATCGGCACAGTCCTCTGAAAATATAAAATTTGCCATGCGAAACGTGTCAAACAAATTTTAATAGAACGTGATTTACTTTTTCGATATGCTCCACAAATTCTCTCTTGATCAACACTTCCACATCAGGGATCCAACCAGAATATATTACAATTACAATTACAACCAGTACTCTGCTAGCAGCCAAATAGGCCTATGGCAGAGAGACATAAAAGTCCAGATGCATCATTAAGCATTGTCAAGCACATATACATGCACATATATAAAAACAAAATGAATATACAAATGTGAATCCCACAAAACAAAATTATCCCCATTCACAACTTCTTCCTCAGGAAGAGAGTTCCATTGTCTTATAACTCTAGGGGGAAAAAAGACCAATAATATGAATCTGTCCAAGCAAAAATCTCCCTAATTTTCTTAGAGTGGTCAGCCCTGCCCATATATAGTGCTTTATGAATATCACTGGACTGCGGTTTACGTGTAATTTTTCCAAACAATTTCAAACTTAACTCAGCCCTGCGATATGCCAAACTATGTCATTGTAGCACTGACAGCATCTCAGTGACACTATCATATTCTACTTTTATCAACCATATAGACCCCTTTTTTCTACAAAAATATTATCATTATACTTTTTTGAGATTTACTATTTAAAAAAAAACAATCAGCTTTGTTTCCTTCTAGTCTGCGATTTTTAAACTTTAATGTAGTTTCATCTTAAAATCAGCCCTCAAATCTAAATAACCAGCTCTCAAAATTAAGCGGACGTCCATTGGGGGAAAATACCCCGATAGGCCAGCCGACATGTCCCAAACATTGTTGAACATTTCTCCATAGGTTCAATATTATGCAAAACATTTTTTTAAACGTCATCAGTAGGGTTTGAATTTTCATACAAAATCAAGCAAACCTGTTTCTCAATTTGTGTCCCAAGTGCCAATTGTGAAGTAATCATCATCAACATTAGAACAA
The DNA here is from genome assembly GCA_036925085.1 of Brachycybe producta. NCBI lineage: Eukaryota > Metazoa > Arthropoda > Diplopoda > Playtdesmida > Andrognathidae > Brachycybe > Brachycybe producta. The sequence continues at coordinate 974,923 of JAUPFP010000043.1, read as the reverse complement.
TTCAATTACATTGATGCTTTATCGAATCAAAAAGACTGGTTAGAGGCTAGCTGTCTAGTTACTATCAGTTGTCAACTATCTAGCCTCTAACCAGGTGTTTTTGAATGAAAAAAAATCATCATTTGCTGGTTGAACTAAACGGGGATTGTAATTACTTCACAATTGGCTCATGGGCCACAGATTGAGAAACATTTGCTTGATATTGCATGAAAATCCGAACCGTAGTCATCACACTCTTTAAATTTAATAAACCACTTTGTGGGCCTCACACGCAAGTTTTATTTTTAAAATTTGCGTTATAAAGAGGGATTTGTTCGACATACGACATGAAAGTAAATATTAATTTTTTTTTTCCTGTTGCTTATTTGATAAATTTAATGAATTACATTTATTCTAGAACGGTCTGGGTTCGTTCTACACGCATATAGTTTTAAAAAAAACGCCTTTTGCACCTTTCAGATACATTTATTCAAAACTGATTAAATATGACAAATCCATCACGTTACAGTGCGGAAGAGTTTTCAAAACGTTTTAAATTGAAACATTTTTGTTGTCTCGTTGTCAAACCATAGCCCTATAGACATTACATTATGGAATTCTTATTGAAAATAAAGAAATGAACATAAATTAATATTTAATCTTAATCAATGGACGAAATGAATTAATAACTGTCACAAATACAATTAGAAAATTAAGCCATTTTTAATTTCATTTTCATTTAGGAAATAAAATTATGCATATTCATGTTGTCAAATTTCTGCTAGCTGCTGCTGCTGCTTGGAGGCTATAATAATTAAGCTATATATATTCACAACCAGATTACTTAAAATCTTCAAATTGGCAACATTTGCTATTAAAGCACTATAGTAGTTTCTAGTATCTAGTAGTTTTTTTTTAAAATACTTCATTATGTCAAAAATTGTGGAAAAAAATTTGGAATTGGCAATTATATTGCCTCTGATTGCACTTATTTTATTTGTAGGTAAGACCATCGAGGGTAATTTGCATATTTATGTTCATTGTTTAAGATTTAGAATTTTAAATATTAGGATTTTTTTAAAACAAATGGTATGATTTAAGGTGGTTTTAAAATGTGGACATTCCTTGAACTCTCAAATATTCTTGTATTTTAGAAACATGATTAAGTGTTTTAAAAACTAGAAGAGTAGCAGCTCAAACACTTGCTATCTTTTAAATTATAATTCTGCAAGCAGAGTAATTATTCCCTGTCTTTTAAAGTACGCTTTTTTATGCGAGTTTTAAAATAGCCCGCCTTTAAGTAGACATTGTTGTTTTAATTTTTTGTCTATAAAAGGTTTATTTTGAAATATATCAAACATGGAATTACTAAGTAATTCGGTAATTATCATTCTAGTTTCTAACACACTTTCAATATTTCCTTAGTGATCCTACTTATGAAAAGCAGACAAACCAGAGACCTTAAAAATTGCAGAAGAAAAAAAAAATTATAAAATTGCGACAGTCATACCTTATGATACCGATCTTTATGCCGTTATTATTTTATGCCTGTCATTTTATGCTGTACACTAATCAATGGAAATATGATTATGACTGTAATTGTCATAATAATATTTTGTAACTTGACTGTTGTAACTTGTCTGTTACAAGGTTATGAGCTAGATATGACGATTTACTGTAATATGACAGTCTGAATTTTTTTTTAATGAGGCGCCAGAGTTTGAAAATTGCCTATTCATAAAACCTAAAATTTCAAATGTGTCTAGTACACACACCTGATAGTTTAAATGCATTTAAATAATAAACGTGTTCTACAGAGCCCTGTGAAGGACAAACAATATTTCGAATTCAATTTATTCAGTTAATAATCTTGAAAATATTGATATATATAGAAACAATTGACAAAATATTAATTTAGTATTTCAGTTTAAAATAATAATAAAGTCAATTTTTATTTGGTTCGTATGTCCTTAACTGGATTCCAGTATAATTTACCTAAACACATTTAATTTGAATTCAATTAACTCATGTGTTGTGTACAAGGTATAACCATGTAGATTCCTATAGATATAATTTCTGAGATATGCATTTTGAAACAAAATGGAATTTATCTAAACAATCTTTTCAAATTTAAAATTCTACAAACAAAGACCTGGCCGCTTCAGATTGCAGTGGAACATCACACCCTGCCACAGCAACAAGTTATTATCCTTCAAACGATGGCCCAGAAGGTGGATTTAAGGATTGCCAGGAAAATCCGTTACACACTTTAGAGGTATAAAAAGCGTTTTATCTCATATTTTATCACAGTATAAATCAAAATGCAAACTAAAACAACTGCTATACTTTATTGGTTTGTATAAGTTTGTTTTTTTAAGAAATATTTTTTCAAATATTAATTATATATTATTCATATATTAATTAATTATAATTTATCTAGATTGATACCACAGGCATCTGTAGACAGCTTCAGAATTTCTTTGGCTCCGCCCTTTTATGAGCGTCAGACAAAATATCAACCAATTAGAAATAAAAAGTGCGGGGCATGTGACATCAGACCCAGTTACAAACCAATTAGAAATTGATGACGCTCATAAAATGGGCGGATCCAAAGAAATTCTGAAGCTGCCTACAGATGCCTGTTATTGATACCTTGGTAAAGAATTTCTTTACTAAGAAGGCCTGTGGCATAGAGACAAAAGTCAAATTGCAGCATGTGAAATGCATTGTCAAAACCCAAAGATGTAGACCCATTAACAATTATTATTGCAATGTGTTCTGGTGCAGCTGAAATAAAGCATTGTCAGAAAATTAAGACGCCCCCATATTCATGGGTGCCTGCAGAATTTTTTTTATCAGAAAAGGGTGGGGGGAGGACAAAACTTATTCATGTTTCAATAAACATAACTAAGTTATTTTTTATGTAATGTATGATGATGTAGTGTAAGGTTGGGACTTCGAAATAATGACCTAAGGACGAGGTGTAGGTGATTGTAAATAATGAAATGTGTGAACAAAATTCATAAATCAAAATTAAATATCAAATCTAGAAAGGGGCAAATGCCCCCTCCCCCACACCCTTGCCCCCCCCCCCTTGTGGGCGCCCATGCCCATATTACAAATTTATTTTTATGCATAGAATTATCTGCAAGAGTGTCACATTCAATTTAATGATACTTCGAAATCACTTTCTTCCTACAAGATTTTTTTTAATAATGTCCTCATACTAATTAATTAAATTATGTTCTTAAGCAATTTCTTAATGGTCAAGCGAGCTACGTAAGTGTAGCAATGGATCAAAACCTGAACATTAAATACGGAACTGAAATTTGTATTCCTGAGCTGAATTCGAAATATAACAGACAGATTGTATTCAAAGTAAAAAAAATTACATTTATTTATTTATTTCAGGTTTAAATTTGAAACAAGAAATATATATTTAATTATCTTTTTAAATTAAAGGTTGTTGATACTGGTCCAGCATTTACAGGTACAGGTTATTCTCGTATCGATATCTGTGTTGATACTTACCAACATGCTGTAGATGGTACAGTACCTACACAAGTGACCATACATTTTCCAAATATACAATATGGAAATACCCATTGTACTGTTTAAAAAATCGCTTCATAGAAAGACATTAAAAATAAATTTATTACACAAAATATACATATATTAAACTACTAAATAGTATTATGGAGGCACGTTTTAATTTAATAATTTTGCATTTGTTAATTTAATTAGCACAGAAGAATCATATATGCAATTTATGCAAATTTTTCTTTTTCTTTTTGTTTCTTTAATTTCTTTTGTTGTTTTTTTTTTGTGTTTTTATTTTCCGTTGCGTTTACATCGTTTTTTTTGTCATGACTAATTTTTAAAAAATGGGAATTTGGTATTAATTAATGCATTATAACATTAAATAAAAATGATTTGAATATTAAATAATTTGTTTGTCATTATATGGCTGGAATTTGTTTTAGCCCAGTGGGAGAGGGAGGGCAAAAGTGGAAATGGTGGTATTTTTGAGTTTGAATTATTACGCTTTAAGCAGCCTATAGGGCCTGTGGTAGAGGGCCAAAAAACAGCATAGAAATGCATTGTCAAAATAAACCGCCTACTATAAGTTGGGACAGTTCAAAACCGGTCCCCGTCACCCCCCTCGTCACCGGTATTTTCGTCTTGTTGTCACAATTTTTCGATGTTTTTTTTTTTAAATATTCCACAACTCCTCTTTTTTAACAAAAATTTGTCATTTCACTTGTTTGAGATTTTCCATTATTAAAAAACATCAGCTTTGTGTTTTTTATTTTGCGTTTTTGAACCTTATTTAAAAATAGAAGGGCCTTTTCAAAATTTATATAAAGTGAGCACTTAAAGAACAATACTATCTATTGCATATTTGCACTTTACTATATATTCATTGAATGATTGTGAGACTATTTCTTGCAATTCTAGTAACACCATATAATAACACCAGAGCTGGGCAGTATCGGAATACACGTATTGGGGAATACGTATCCCCAATACAATTGTATTTTGTATTTTGTATTAGGAATACACTGGTTCATTGTATTTTGTATTAGGAATACACATTTTACATGTGTATTGTATCTTGGAAAATATATAAAATACATTTTTCTATATTTATAAAGCACAATTTTTACAGGTAACAGATTGCTTAGTATAATACATGTAGTATTCCACTGTGAAATACTGTACTATTATACTAAGTAATGTGTTACCTTTAAAAATTAATGAATGTGCGAAATTTTCACACTTTTATTAAGATTTAAGTATAAGATACTTAGATTAGACTGATTAGTAGTAATTAATCACTGGTCATCTACAACTGACATCTAGCAGACTAGCCCACATCACACTTTTTGCCATTAAGCCTGTCTAGCCAACTTCTAGTGACTAATAACTAGTAACAGGTGAATATAAACTGAAAAAAGTTAGTATCATGGATACCTATCCATTGATAAAAAAAAGTATTCCTGCACTACAATACTACTTTGGCATCTACTGGTCCTATTGAACGTTTTTTATCATTTGCTCGTATTGTTAATAGTTCAAAGAGACATTCAATTTCAGATGATTTGTTCGAAAAACTTGTTTTATTAAAGGCAAACAGCAACTTTTGAAATGCCGTATTTTGTATTTTGAAATGTATCTTGTTAGTAGGCTTGCCACCTGTGGAGGACAGTAATCCATTAGAAAGAACTGTCCTCAGGCCAGGACCGTCCTCCACGAACGTATTTTAAGTTTTTATACAATTTATTGTGTGGAAGACATGTTTGCCTTCGTGGAGGACAGTCCTGGCCGAACGACATTTCTTCCGAATGGAGGACTGTCCTCCACAAAAGAAGAAAGGTGACCAGCCTACTTGTAAGATACAATTGTATTTTGTATTCCAAATACATTTTATTAAAATATTTCAATGTATTTTGTAATGGAAATACATGTTTTAGTTGTATTATGTATTTAAGATACTAATTTAAATGTATTTTGCCCAGCTGTGAGTAACACTCATTAGTCTCTGGGCTCTTAATGTTTTGCCAACCTTTTTTAAACGTCATCAGACTAGTCACTCTCAAATTTAATAGATCACTTTGTAATAATTTTAATGGGCCTCACGCAATGAGGTTTCCTTGTTCAATTCTGAATTATATATTAACTAGCGTACATACGACAGACGACATAAGAGTAAATATTAATTATGCTCTTTTTGTTTATTCAATATGAATTGAATCTATTCTAGAACGGTCTGGGTTCGTTCTACACGCATATAGTTTTTTTTAAAAAACGCCTTTTGCACCTTTCAGATACATTATTTAAAGCTGATTAAATATGACAAATCCATTACGTTACATAACGATTCAAACGTTTAAGATTCAAGCGTTTTGAAGTCGAGCTGTCAACCATAGCTGTCAAGCTCATGTCATAGCTCGAGGGTAATTTACGTATTTATGTTCAATGTTTTAATTTTAAATGTTGAGAATTTTTAATTAAAAAAAAGACATTTTTGATTTAAGGTGGTTTTAAAATATAAACACTCATTGAACTCTGAATATTCTTGTATTTTCAGAGCAAAATTAAGAGAAACTTGACAGTGTTTTAGAAACTAGAAGGGTAGCAGCTCAACCACAAAGATTATTTTCATGTTGAGCTGTTTTTTTCAAAGTAGGCAGGCTAAGCTTTGAAAATGAATCAATGATGTTTTTTTAAATTTTTGTCCATAAAAGGGTTTATTTTGAGAGATATTAACATGAAAGTACAAATTGATTCGATTACCGTTTTAAAAACTAACACGTTTTCAATTTCTCCAGAATAACCAGAGTTAGAAAAATTTTAAACCCTAAAATTTCTAATGTGTCTATACAGCATATCTTCTATATTATATTATAGTTTATGAGATATGCATTTTTTTTTTAAACCGGAATGTGATTTCTTTGAACAAACTTTTTTAAAACTTTTTTATCTTTTAAAATTGAAAATTCTACAAAGACGTGGCAGCTTCAGAATGCAGTGGACTACCAGTACGAATGCCTGTCACAGCAACAAGTTATTTTCCTTCTAATGAAAACTCAGAAGGTGGATCTAGTGATTGCCTTGGAAATGAGTTACACACTTTAGAGGTATAACCCCCCCCCCCCCCTTTATTTCATATTTGTTGTAGCAATAGGTAAACATGTAATACAACTGCCCATACTTCATTGTTTTTATAGAAATATATTTCAAGCATAAATAAATAGTTTTAGTAATTTGTTACATAATTGCAAAACGAAAAAAACTTGTCATATGACAGTTTGGGATGTAATTAGTATGAATGCCGCATTCAATTTCATTGCTAATACGAATCGCTTCCTTCCTATCCGGTTTTCTTTAATTATTTCTTTATACTAATTATGTTTTTAAAAGCAATATCTTGCTGGTCAAGCGAGTTACGTAAGTGTAGGAATGGATCAAAACCTAGAAATCATATACGGTACTGAAGTTTGTATTCCTGAGCTGAATGCGAAATATAACAGACAGATTGTATTCAAAGTAAAAAAAAAATTACATTTATTTAATTATTTCAGGTTTAAATTTGAAACAAGTAATATATTTTAATTTCTTTTTTTTTTTAAATTAAAGGTTGTTGTTACTGGCCCGGCATTTACAGGCAAAAGCCTTTCTCGTATCAATATTTGTGTTGATAATGCACAACATGCTGTAGATGGTACAGTACCTACACAAGTGGCCCTATTTTTTTTTTTCCAAATCTGCTCATTGTACTGTTTAAAAAAAGTTTCATAGAAAGACATCTAAAGATGATATTTTGCACTAATAAATAGTATTATGAAGGCACGTTTTAATTTAATAATTTTGCATAAATTTATTAAGTTAATTTTGCACAGAAGAATCTTAAGCAAAGCTATAAATTGGGCTTTTTTTTTTCGCTTCATTTGTTTTGTGACGTTTTCATTATTTTTTTTGTCCTAATAAAAATGAGAATTAACCAAAATAAAAAATAAAATCGGAAAGTATAAAAAATTTTCTGTTAAATTTCAAATTTGTATATAAGTGATTTAAATCATGATTTTTTGAGTTATTTAAATCACATGATTTTAATCAAACAACCCTATAGAAAAGCACAAAGATTCAAGAATTTTTAAAATTCGAAAACATGGGTCAAAAGCCAAGTCTATAGTTTTGGCTTTTTTCGAAAAACGGCCAAAAGTCGAAAAATATTTAAATGCTCTAAAAGCTCTAAAATGCCTCAGGAGCGCTCAATTAGCCCCAGAAGTCACAAAAAGCTTGGAAAGTCGTGATTTAAAACAAAAAAATAAAAAAGGCAGATATGTCACATATAAGGGATTTAAATCATGATTTTTCTAGTGATTTAGTTTTAAAACATGATTTAAATCTAACAACGCTGGTATATATTCAAAAATTTGGCGCCCCCTAAATCTCGGCGCCCCGGCGAGCAGACAATGCTTAACAACTTAACAGGCGGTATTTTTTAAATTTTAGTCTATATAAAAGTTTATTTTGAAAAATATCAACATGAAAATTCTCTTATAAGAATGCAAGTAGAATATTTATTTTGTCCCTCCTCCCATAGAAATGTATCGACACTCTTCAACTCTGATTCGATCTTTTTTTTTCACGTGGCAAACTTTTAATTGCGTCATCGCTATTTCTACAATTGCTCTCTTCATTTATATTGTGTTTCTGGGCTAAAAGGTTGCATTATATTTCAACTAATTGGCGAGTGTAGTTTGCCATCTATGGAGTTTGCAGGCGCCATCTACCGTGCATTTACACAAATATTTTTATGGAGCAATCTTAAGTGATTAAGCAACCTTTCTAGTTTCTAAAACATTTCCCAGTTTCTTTTATTTTTTTGTTCTTCTGAAGAACAGAATTTGATTATTCTGTCCTTCAGACAGAAATCAGCTCAAATCAGCTTCAAAAATCAGCTGTTTATAAACTTATTTCTTAAACTATATTACTACCGTATGAATAAAAATAAAAACATGTGTAGAAATACTGGTATATAATTTCAATCGAACATTTCAAACATAGGCCTACGTCATTTTAATGTTAATATAAATTGCAATAAATATGTAGGGTGATTGTTTTTTTTTATTAATTATCAATAATTGATTCACACTTTGAATATACTCTGAAAAAAGTGTGTATTTAGCCACAATAGTTAAATCCAGTTTGAAGATTCGAAAAATAAATCGTCAATTGGCCATTTACAGAAGGATCCCCAGCATCTTGTGCATTATTAACACAAATATTGATTTTAGAAAATCCAGCTCCATTAAATGCTTCAACAGTATCTACAACCTTTGATTGAAAATAATAATAATAAAAAATATTAATTAAAAACCAAAAATATATAACTTTAATGGAAATAAAATAAATATAAGCAAATTTAATAAGTGACTTACCCTAAAATCAATTTCTCTACCATATTTATGATTCAGTTCAGGAATACAAACACTAGTTCCATATGGGATTTTCAAATCGGGAGCCATTGCTACGCTCACGTAATCCGCTTGATAAGCAGTAAATAACTGTTTTTTGTTTAAAAAAAAACATAACAATAATGTATTAAACTATAAAAAAAAAATCATAATTGAAAAATTGCAATGAAATTGTTTGATATACTTGCTACATTTGTACTTATATACCTTATATGTAATGACTATAGTTATCTTGCATTTAAAATTAATTTTTAACATTCAGTGATACCATATGTTAATGTCAATCTAAGGTCTCGCACATGCTGAAAACACTGAATGACAGCGACAGGCATGTAAAGACAGGAAGATACTAACTCGTTTGCTTGCCCCGCCCTTTTATGAACGTCAGACAAAATATCAACCAATTGGAAATTGAAAAGAGGGGGTATGTGACGTCAGACCACATAACAAACCAATTAGAAGTTGCCAGTCCTCATAAAAGGGGCGGGGTAAACGACTGTATCATACTGTCTTTACTTACTTGCCTGTATGAAATTGCGACTGAAAAAAAAAACTTATTTAATAATAAAATTATTTAAATTTGACAGATTCTATTTTCAGTTGACTTTTTTTTTCTGCATATGGGCTCCTAATTGGCCTTTAATCATATATTATTATACTTACTGTAACACCAAACTAGCACTATTCCTGTTTGTTTGTTTTTCATGTGTTATTCAAAAAAATTGTCTAAATTCTACTATTTTAATCGAACTTTTCATTGTATTAAGAGAAATCACTTGTAAAATACTGTTTACCCCTAAAGTATTCAGCTTGTTTCCTCTGCAATCAGTAGTTCCACCTTGGCTTGGACTAGGATAATAAGCTGTCGACTTTGCGGTGTGCTTTTGTAAATTTGGTCCATTGCAATCTAAGTCTACAAAAACATAAAAGTTTTAAAATATCTAAACATTTGTTTGTTTTTGTTGTTTTGTAATGCCTTTTTTTTTAAAAAAAATAATTTTAGGTGGCTGAATAGATATTTATTTTGTGTTTGTCTCTCAGAAAGTTTACCACTGCAGTGGCTAATGCTAAGTTCTATAGTTGTTGTTTTTTTTTTGAAAATTTGGACGTAAAAACGTTATGCAAACGTTTTCTTTAGAAACATTACGAAAAAAAAAATTCAAATTGCTTTCAAAACTAGAAAGACAGAAAATAGACTTGTTTTAGTCTTTTCCATAAAAAAAACTATTTTAGCCTTTTTTCAAACTGTCATAAAAAGTATATTTTTAAAGATAACAACATGAAAAAACTTTTAGCATTATCACCAACTATTTTAGTTTCTAAAACACTTTGAATTATTCTGTAATGTTTTTCCTGAAAAAAAAAACGTTTGCTTGAAAAACATGAATTTTTCTCCAAACCGCGGGTGTGAGAAAAAGACCTTCCCATAAAACATAGATTATAGCCACTGCATTGACGCCATCCGGAGGGACAAAAACAAAATAAATATCTATTCAGAAACCTTATCTCACCTGCAGATATTAATGTAACTTGCAGCAGAATAAAACTAATCAACGTAAAAGTATAGCAAATAATTGTTGACATTTTTTATGTTGTTAGAAATTTAGCTTTTGGCTTCAAATTAATTACTTTCAAGCTCTGAAAAAAAAATTTCAGTTTATGTCAAATGGAGGTTTTAGAAATCTGTATATATAGCCAAGTAATATTATAGCCTCAGAGCTAACTTTATGGGCGGTTTATTAATTTTTTTTTTTTTCAATCCACCTTTGAGTCTTTTTATTTTGTCTATTGAAAATATTTATCCACAGTTGTGAATATTCAAAACTCATTTTGCAAATATTCATCTTCGACAAATTGTTTTGTCAGCTTGGCTAATATTAACGTTTTTTTTTAAATAAGACTTGCGTGTGTCAAATAAGGACAAAACCTCTAAGTACTGAGAATTCTTTTTTAGGTAATTTTCTCAGACGGCATGTTTATTTGACAATGAACTAACTATTCATTTGCAACGCATTTTGTACACTCGAAAAACATGCTTTGTTTTAATTAATTCATTCAATTTGATTGACAACGCGTCTTATCCGCTTCGTCAGAACATACTGGAAAATATTTGTTTATATTTTCTAGTTTTGACAATACGTTTTGCATGCTGCATTTGGGCTAAAAGCACTTGGCACACAGACAAACTAATGTTGATGGTCGATTTTGACAGTGAAAAATTAAACCAGACAGAGGGGGGGGGAGGAGGTCGAAGTAAAATTATTTCTGAATATTATCTACAAAGCCACCACATGAGTTACGAGTAAGGCTCGGATTTTGATGCAATATCAACCGGAATGTTTATCATTTTGTGGCCCAAGAGCCAACTGTGAAGTAGTCATCATTAGGGCAACTGCAATTATGTTATTTCTAATCAAAAAAGCTGGGTTGAGAGGCTAGATATCTGGTTACTATCAGTTGTCAACTAGAGTTCTAGCCTCTAACCATTGTTTTTAATTAGAAAGAAAGAACAATTGCTTTTTTTTATTATCTAAACGATTCACTTCACAATTGGCACTTGGTCCACATATTGAGAAACATTCCGGTTGATATTGCATCAAAATCCGAGCCCTAGTTACGAGTCATAACTTTTTAACTTGTATTTCGATTTTATGTGGAAGGTAAAAAAAAGTTATTATTCCTAAAAGTCATGTACAGCATTTGTTACAATGTGAATTAAAAATTCAATTCAACTCAGCACATCTGCAATCAGCTTAAAATCCATGTGTCAGGAAGGGGGGGGGGGGATCGCTCCCGATCACCAATGATTGTCATTCAGGTAAAACAAGACATCATTCTTAAATGGTAATCATCGTCCTAACAAAGAACTATCAACTGGAAGAGAATTCCATAGTCTAATAACATTGAGAGGGGGGGAAGACCAAAAATATGCATCAGTTCTAGCTGTTAATTATTTTAAAGTCTTTGAATGCCTTGTGTCTTCCCTTACGGGATGTCTGTTGAGTAAGCCATTAAGTAGGGCAATATTATCATCTGCCAGTAAACGTCCAAAAAGGACAAGGCTTTGGTCATTTCTTAGGGCCTGCTAATGATTCCCATTTTAGTTCCTGAAGCATATATAGAAGATACACTGTCACAAATCTTGCAGCCCTACCATCTTAATGCTTTTACTATTATTATTTGTAAAACCTAGGCTAATATACATATTTTTATTCATCTATGTCTCAGTACCAATGCAACAATATTATTTGCAATGGTTATTTGGGGGAATTGTTGAAAAAAACAAATAGGCTTTAGAGAAAATGTGCACGGTCAATTTATTTCTATTATTGGCATAATAGCAATGAGTATCGGCCTAAACATTTCTCTATTGGCGTTGTTGTTTTTTATTGTTGTACAACGCCCATACAAAATTTTCTTGTTGGTATTCATTTAATTAATAATTAATTTAATTAATAATTACAAAGTGTGGCATTGCTTAGCCACCGGACCATTAAATGAGTTATTTCATGTTTCGATATCAGAGAATGGACCCCAAGTCAACCAAGACACGGACCTTTTATACCTTGAGCCTGTGTGCACCTACTCAGGTGCACCCATACCCAAGGAACCATGCCTTGATGGGTATCCATCTGCCGATTCCGGAACCAGGATGTGACTTGTGCTTTTGGGTCTCCTCTGGCAAAAGAAAGGGGCGGAAATAGGACATTTGGAGTGCGCATTTGGAGTGCAGTGATCCTCAGGCTATGCATTTAAAGAGAAAACAAAATACAGGGTGTCACACCTCCATGTTGATTGATTGGCGTTTGTTAGCAATATGTTGTCTTTGAAATAAAATTTAAATATAGGGCCTAATTGTTAAATATATTGTAGTGGCTGCAATTTGTTGACATTTTTTGTTATTACAAATTTTATAATGCTTTGGCAAAACCTTCCATCTAGTGATTTGAAATAGTGGAAAAATATTGATTCCACTTTTGAATTCCATTATTGATTATATTATTGACGATAGTGGGGGGTATTAATAAAGCTGAGCATTTCCCATAAGTAGGTAGTTACTCAACAAAAAGCAGAGTAAATTCTCAAAAAATGAGAATTTACTCAAATTTTCTTATATGAATAAAGTTGCCATAAGAGCCTAGAGACACTCCTGCAGAGTTTCACGTGCCATTGAGACAACGGTCAATTTTGTGGTTCAAAAGTTGCCTAGATTGCTGTAGCAACTAAACGGCAATTCCAATTCGAAATTAATACCTGTAGAACATATTAAGGTATATACACAATGTTTCTTAAAACTGAAAGATGATTTTAAAAACCGAGAGAGGCGGCTAGCAAATGGACCTTTTTGAAGGTCAATGGTCTTTAACATGGGTCAAGCAAATTAGAATAATTTAAAATTGTATAAAACGAAACCAACTTTTAATATTGCAATAAACGGCTGTTAATACCGGGCCACAACATTCAAGAAGAGATTACAACATTAATTATCATTAAAAAAATCAACTTGAATTATCATCTAATAGGAAATGCTGCATTATCCATTCCACTTGTTGCTTGTGTCCATGTGTTTCACTGTAAACTTTGTGAAACTTTTTAACATAATCAACAGGCATATAAATTCAGCCATTTCACTAAAAACGATCGTTCTCAATAAATTTAAGTATCATCTGGAGGAGGTGCCATACGAAAGTGAGGCAAATGCTTCCCAGGTTGAGCAAATGCTCATAACATGAGAAAGTCCGTTCAAGTTTGAGTAAATACTCAGCCATTTTATTCATACCAAGCTGAGCACTTTTCTCAAAAACTTGAGGAAAGAGAAATTACTCATTTTTATTCATATCTAATATCTATACTACCCATTGGCTTCTTGAAAAACCCCGTTTTACCGAAAAAAATAAAAAGCACTAATGTTGATGAACCATTTAATTGATAGTCTAATCATATCATTAATGAATAAGAATTTACTTCATAATATAATTATTATATACAGTGTGTAAGAATCTGAAACATATTTTGGTGGATGGTGACAATTCAATAAACATTCTAAACAAAAAAAAGTTATAAACGTGTCTAATGATCTCACTTAATATTATATGCCTCTCTTTCAAAAACATGTGCACACCATTCTATATGGTTCCATTTAAAACTTATTTCTTTAACTACAACAAGAATTTCCGGTTTTATAATTCGGAAAAACAATAGACAGATTTTCATTCACTGATACATCATAAGCCTCTTGTTCAGTAGAGACACAGATATTGATACGAGAAAATCCTTGACAGCAAAATGCTGGTGCTGTATCTACAACCTTCAATGAAAATATTAAAAATGAAATATTGATCAAAACTGAAAGTCCTGAAAGTAATTTGTTTTGATACAGGGTGTCTTTAAACAATCTCGATTCATTTTTTAGAGAAAACGTTAATAATTTTCTTTTTTTTTTTTAGGTATATTTGAAACTAGTGGGCAAGTGTTAACCTTAGAGCCCCAACACAGGATGCCAATAAGGAACCATTGTAACGCCAACCGCTGGCGTTTATATACCGACGTTGGTGTAATGATCTGGTCAACATTGCATTTGGCCGTTGATCTCGATGGTCCAATGATAGCTAAACATAAGTGGGCCATATGTGTTTTAATAAATTGTAATAAATTGTCACCAAGTTGCCAATGTTTTGCTAACATTTTTCCCCAATTTGAAGCCCATTTAGAAGTAACTTAAAGCAGGAAATTGAAATGGTACAGCATATAGGGCTGCAAGATTTGTGAAAGGAAGTGTATACTGGGGAGTGTATACTAGGAAGATGGACACTAGGAAGTGTATACTGACAGTGTATCTTCTATGCTTCAGGAACTAAAATAGGAATCATTAGCAGGCCCTAAGAAATGACCAAAGCCTTGCCTTTTTCGGACGTTTACTGGCAGATGATAATGTTGCCCTACTTAATGGCTTATTAAATATACATCCTCGTAAGGGAAGACACGGGCATTCAAAGACTTTGAGATAAATTTGCAGAAGTTCGCAAAGAGCTATTGATCACCGCTTTCACCCGATTTAACGCCAATAGTTTTCTTTGCTTAAAGATTTATCAAGATCTTAAAAATCGAAATTCGAACTACAGTCGACAGCATTACAGGAGATATAAGCTTATGTTACAAAACGTTCTTAGAGCTACTGTGGAGCGTTGGCACCTATGCTTTAAAAACTGTGGGGAGGGGGGGGGGGTCACTTTGAATTACTTTAAAATACATTGTATAGACTTCTTATTAATTATTAGAACTTTTGACAATTTAAGGACACCCTGTATTCACAATTGCTTACTTGGAATACAATATGTTTCTGATATTTCTCATTAAGTTGAGGAATACAAACTTCAGTTCCATATTGGATGTTTAGGTTTGCATCCATTGCTACACTCACGTAATCAACTTTACCAGCAAGATAATCCTTCAGAGAAAAAACATCAAATTTATAAATTCATTTCTTAATAAACAAAATTGAAATTGACGATAATAAAGAATAAATCAGTTCGATGTAGCATTGTATATTAGATTACTTTTTATATTCATTTGAGGATACTTCAATGAATATAAAAGTACAATGCATTCATACAGAATAGTATGAAATAACCATTGCCGGATTACGGCTTGGGCGGAGTTGGGCGGAGTTGGGCAAATGCCACAGGAGGCATATTGAGAAAAAAAGGGGGACATGTTCTATAATAGAAATGTACTGTACCTTAAGTCAGTAAGCCATAACCATTTATTGAGGGCATATTTTCTTTTTTTTTTTTACCCAGGGGCATATGTATACCTTAATCCGGGTCTGGAAACAACAATCACTTCCATAAATAGTTCATTGCTTCAGTGGGTTTCCCAATTTTATTTGACAACGGAACCCTTTTTAAAATTATATATATATTAACCCCCGTCTATCCTTCCTTACTTCCTTCCTTCACTGTATGTGTAACGCTGTGCAAACAAGGACAAAAACGTGTAAGCACATCGGAATTTATATAAATTTAAATGAACCACTTTTTTTTATCAAGGTCAACATTATGTTGCGCTCTCCCCATCCAAAATTCCGTGATATTAAATTGGAGAGGGGAAAAGGTTGGAAAGGGTAGGGAGGGAGAGAGAGACAAATGTGTAGGGGGAAAAAGGGGGAAACTGAAATTGAAATGAAAAAAGTAAAAAAATAACAAACGACGCGCATGCGCACACCAGAGAAAATGAAAAGCTCATTTTCTCTTTCAAATATAAAAAGGGGAGGGGATAATAGTAGCAAAATTAAACTTGAGTTTATCACGGGCAATTGTGCCCAGCATTAGAATTTCCTTTGCTCCGCCCTTTTATGAACGTCATCAATTCCTAATTGGTTTGTTACTTGGTCTGACGTCATAAAAGGGCGGAGGAAAAGAAATTCTAATGTTGGGCACAATTGCCAGTGAATTTGGCTCCCGTCATTTATGACGGGTTACCCCAGTAGTATTTTTATAATAATCAGAATGGGCGAAAATCCAAATTTATTATTATATTATTTAATTTATATTTTAAAAGAAAGTAGTGGTGTTTCAGCCACTGTTATACGTCATACTATAAGTGCTGTTTTCTTACGGCTCGCTACGCTCGCCAGAACTGATAGCAAGAGTATACTATAAAATAATTGCTCGCTAGCTACGCTCGCGAAATAGGGAGAATATTAATGTTTTCCAAAGTTTAAAGACTTTGTTTCAAACACATCTTATGGCCAATTGAAACTCATTCACAACACGATTTTGCAAACAATCTAAAATTCCATCATTTTAAAACTGATGAAAATTATATTTGAAAATTTATAAAAAAAACCGCTTTCAGCATTTGGTCCCGGGGTGCGGGAGGGGGGTGAATTCTCCACTGGCTTTGGGGGGGGGCTGCGCACCCATGATGCTATGTTACTGCTTAAATTAAAATCTAAATTATTCTAAAAAACTATTAAGCCCGTTATACTCCATCAATTATGTCTGAAATATTTGTGTCAATTAAATGATGAATGTTTTACTCAAAGATTTGGTAGATAAAATGTATAAATTAATTTATAAGTATCAATCGGTGGTCATACACTTGTAAAAGTATTCGAACATTTTTACCTATAAAAATGTGCGCAAAACAGTGCGTAGTGTGACAGGTTATCGTATATATAACTTTGTGACCTTCTAGACAAGAGAATTGGGGGGAGAGGTGTGCTAAATATGTTGCAGAGTGCATCGTAGATAGCTTTGTAAATTACATAAGAATGATGCTGATCCTGGAAAAGCGCTCTAGTATAGATGTGATCATTTAAGAAAAATAGAACATCTTCTAAATTAATGCAACTTTGAACAAATAATTTAACATTCACGTCGTTATACACATGCAATGTCACATTTATAAATTAATTTATACATTTATTTAAGAACTAATTGTCGGTGTATAACGGGCTTTAGAATTATACATTTTTCACAGTGTGAAATTTAATAATTTTCTGGCGGAACCTTTACTTTCCCTTCAGAAAACTTCAGGGTTCCACGGAACCCCATTTGATAAACACTGCAGTGCCGATATAAATAATCATTTTACCTGTAAACTTTGCAACTTCTTACTCTTGCAGTCAACAAATCCCCCTTGACTTAAACCAGGATAATATGCAGTTGCTTTGGCAGTATATGACTTTCCACTGCAACTATATCCTGCCAAAATTATTTTTGAAAAAAAAACTTATTAAAATTATATTTCAATATTTAAAAATCTATCTTTTTAAAAAAAAAATAATAAACATTATGACATTATTATAGAAAACGAATCTATTAAGTAGGCTTAACTTATTACCACCGACTGTCGCTTTAGTTGATGAGACGAGAATCAAGCAAATGGCCAATGCAAAACACGAAAAAAATATTTTCGGCATCATTATATTTTTTTTTAAAGTAGGAAATTCAGTATAAACCAAAGGAGAATTTTTTAAAAGAAAAATCGGAATATATATAGGGATATATTATAGCCTCTTTGTTGTATTATTTTATTTCACTGAATGAAATTTTGAGACTAAAAACTATATTAATTTTAATTACATAATTATGTATCCACAGTTGTGCATACTTTAAACACATTTTGAAATCTATTCATCTTTTTTCTTTTTCATTTGTTTCATCAGCTTGGCTAATATTAAATATTAATTTTGTTATGTATTTCTACGGAGCCCAATTAAGAAGGTGAAATATTATTATCTCGTCCGGGCAAGATACTAAGTCCGGTATTCGACGCAGTTTGTGGCAAAAAGCCGACATTGCATAAGAGTGGCGTGTGGCAACTCCCTCATGAAAGCGCGCCCGCCCAAGCAACCGTAACTTGCGCAGCGGTTCCTCTCTTAAGCACCGCATTTCACAGGAGGCCATTTCACCACCCTATTCACCAGATCTCGCTTCCTGAGATTTCTTTATGTTTCTGAAAATCAAATTCAACTTGAAAGGGAAAAAAGGTTTCAATTCAATTCAACTCAATACACCTGCAATCAGCTCAAGAGCCATATAGCAGGGGGTCAATTCCCAATCTTAGGTAGACTCAACTTGTAATTTTGACAAGGTTTAGGCATTATCGTCAAACAGAACAATATGTGTTGGGAGAGAATTCTATAGTCGAAATATATTTAGAAAGAAAAACCAGTGTAATATATGGCTTTGCAAGGGAACTGATTTGAAGGTGATTAAGTCTCAAATCTTTAAGTCTTGTACTTCTTTTAAAATAAATTCAAGGGGCCTGTTTCACAAAACTACCAAGTCTTGTCAGTAACAATTGTAGATTACGAGTCCTTGTAATCACAACTAGTTGGTTACATGTCTTTCACAAACATTTGCGCACAAAACTACAAGTCTTATGTAATCACAAGTTGTTTGGAGCAGGCATTTTCATACAGAACTCCAAAACTTGTTTGTAACAAGTAAAATTGGACTTGTCTACAACAAGTGTAGTAGGCAAAACTTGTCAGTAACAACTTTTGTGTGTAATTTTCAATAGTGTCAAGAATGTCTAAGTGTTGCATTAGGAAATGAGTTGTGTATTTTAAAAGAAATACGAGATAGTAAGGATATTCTGTTTAGTTTCAAAACACTTGTCAAACAATCTATCCACCTGTTGAGTTAGGTAGAAAATCTTCGGTTAGCAACAAGTGTCAGTAACAAGTTTGTCAACTACACTTGTTAGTTACAAGTGATCTTTTGTGGTTTGTAAAAAAAATTCACTTGTAATTACAAGTGTACACTTGTACTTTTGTGAAATGCAAATAAGTAGATATTTTATAAACTTGTAAAAATGTGCTTGTTACTGGCAAGACTTGTAGTTTTGTGAAAAGTGCCTCAAGTCTGATACTTTTTGATCACATCTCGTATATATTGTATTTTTGATGCTATTTATTATTTCTGCTAATAAAAATGATGGAAAAAAATAATAGTTAATTATAATATCAATATTATTTCCCAGTTAATTTCTTATAGAATATTTTTCTATAAAATACACTGGTGACAAATGTGAGTTTATAAAATCATTGCATCAGAAAAATTGAGTCATTCCTAACAAAAATCATGCAATATGCAAAATACAGATGCAGCTAAAAATAAGAGTGGATTTTTAAAAAAAACTAGGGATGGGACATTCGAATCCTCGAATCCCACGAATCTTGAAAAATAATCAAGATTCGAAAACTCGAATCTTCGCCCTTTTTTCGTCTGTCGAATCTTTCGAATCCTAACCTACAAAAAAACTGTTAAAAACTTTGGTACAATTAGTTTGAACGCCATTGACGTCCAATAGAAGTGTTAACTAACAAAGAAAAACCAGCGATTGTTGCAATTTCGGTGGTATCCGGATCACCAATTAAATCACCTTGGGGCGACCCTGAGTGAAGCCACACTTGTTTTTTTATTATTAATAATTTAATATTTAATATTATTTCATTTATTTGTATCTTCTTAATGAATAATATAGGATTCTTATAGGAAGGATTCGAGATTCAGGAGATTCGAGGGATTCGAGAAAATCTAGGATTCGTCCCACCTCTAAAAAAACATTATTATTAACTAAGTTACTTTCATATTATTTAAAACACAATTAAGCATTACTTGTTAATAAGTGAATAATAATCATTTAATAAATAATCACTGAAACTGTGACTTAAATTATCATTAACATATAATTAGCATAACAAATGAAAACTGATTATTTTAATTGACAAATGTGTAACACTAAAATGAGCATTTTAATAAACAGAAATAAAGTATTGAAATGTGATATTTACACACCTTGTAATAATATTTGACTTGCCTAATAGGTTATTTTTACAAATATATAAAATCTTGTTCTCAGCCACAAGATGGACTTCCAGTTTTCAAATTCGTAAAATAAAGAGTCAATTGTCCATTTACCGAATCGTCGAAACTGTCATGTTCGTTATCAACACAGATATCAATACGAGAATAACCTTTGCCTGTAAATGCTGGACCAGTATCAACAACCTGCAAAAAAAATTGTATTAAAATAAAATTTCTTATTAAAAACTGGAATAACAATAATTATTTCTTTTAAAAAAATGTTTTTTATGAACGGCTAACTTTCAAACTTAGGAGCCTCATTTAAAGAAAAAAAGTCATAAAATCGCGACAGACATACAGTACTTTAAGATGTCAGTTCTTTTGCGCTATTATTTTATGACTGTGATAACAATAATCAATGACAACAATAATTTGTCATAATATTTTGTAATTTGCTTTTGTGACTGTTACAAGATTATGAGCTAGATATGACAAGTATTTTTTTTATTTCTGTGATGAAGTTTCTGGTTATTCTGCGTTTCAGAAGTGCCACAATAAGTAGAAATTGAAAATGTTTTAGAAACTACGCTTTAGAAGCTACGCTTATAGTTTCTAAAACACATTTAAGTTTCTCTTCATTTTGCACCTGAAAAAAAAAAACAGAATAATCAGATCTTGAGAGGCTTTTACACTATAAAAACCATCTTAATAGTATTCTTATGTCGTTATCTTTTAAAATATAACTTTTTATAGACCAAAATTTAAATAAAAAATCACCATCTACTTAAAAAGTTGACTTGTTTTCAAACTCAAATAAAAACTTATTTTTGAAAAATGTAAACACCATTAAGTGATCGAGCTACTCTTCTAGTTTCTAAAACATTTTAAATTTTTTTCTGAATTTTCCATATGAAAAATGAATTAACCAGGTTTTTCCACCTTAAAACGACTTTAAACCTACTCTAAATTGAATTTGTTTTTTATATTTTGCATTCAACTCTGGAATACAAAGATGAGTTCCATATTGGATCCTTAGGTTTTGATCCATTGATACACTCACATAATCAGCTTGACCAGCAACAAATTGCTATTAAAAAAAATATTAAATATTAATTACTAGCACACAAAAAAGATTCAATAAAGCCATATAACAAATTTGCAGTTCCGAAATTTGTTTTACCTGTAAAGTTTTTAAACTATTACCCATGCAATCAACAAATCCACCTTCACTTGTTGCAGGAAAATAACCAGTTGCTTTGGCAGTGTGTTTATTAGTTCCAGAGCAACTCAATGAAACCGCTAATGTATAATTTAAAACAGAAATATAAAAATTAAAATTTAATATTCAAATAACTGTTAAGTGAATTTTAAAGAAATCAAACTTAATACATTACCATCGATTGTGTTATCCACCAAAAGTAAAAAACTAGTTAATAAAAACCAAGATACAAATATTTTACACATTCTTGTTATATTATTATGTTAGAAACAATTTAATTAGAAATGTTAATTTCTAGAAGATGATGTTAAAATAGATTTTTTTAAAAAATTCTGTATATATATATAGCCATATATTATAGCCTCTCTAGAGCTGTCGCTGGACAAAATTCAGAGGCTAAAAAAATTGATTATTATTCATTAATTATCAAAAACAAAATAACCATTCAAAGTTATGAATGTGAATGACAATGACAATATGAATTGACAAGATTAAATATTAAATCTAAACGTTATAAAAAGAAAAATGGTTTTTTCCTGCATATTGCCAAAATATTTATTTATCAATGACGTTTCGAGTGGATGTTATTAAAAGTAGAATACACAATTAATTCGTCTAGAAAATCCTTTTGTCAATTGTGTAAATATTTTTTTTAAAAAAAAGGAAATAATTTACAATACTTATTAATATTATTATGTACGAAATTTGCATAATAGAGATGTTATTCAATTCAACTCGGTAAGAGGCCTGCAAATCGGTTTGAAAGTCATGTGGCAGGTCACATGCTCAGGTTGGGTTCTGTTAATCATAAAAATATTGTCATTTAGAGTTTTGAAAGAAGTTAAGGTGGCTTTATACTTTGAATGTAAATACGTCAAGCGAACGTTGTTTTTAGAAACAACATTATGAAAAAAAAATTCAAATTATTTTCAATACTAGATTGGTAAAAGATTATAATCTTTCACCAAGCTAAAAAAATGTTTAACATTTATGTTAAAAGGGTTTTTCATGGTAATATCTTTAATAAAAAAAAAAACATTTTATAGCAGTTTGAAAACGACCCGGTTTGGGAGTTTTTCAATTTTCGCCTTTTTCAAACTGCCATAACATTTTTTTAAAAGATATCATCACCAAAATTACTCATGATTATTTTTCACTTTTGCTAACAATATAAGTGTCAATTTATTTTACTATTTTCGAGGTTTCACCCTACAACTCAATGGGCGTGGCCACGTGAAGACACGGAGCAATAGTAACCCCCACATTAGGAACACCATTTACACATAACAACCTAATGGTCCCAGCACTAACTTTTCGTTTGCCCGACCCTTTTATGAGTGTCATTAATTTCAAACTGGTTAGTTACTTGGTCTGATGTTACATGCACATCCCTTTTCAATTTCTATAATTGGTTGATATTTGGTCTGACGCTCATAAAAGGGCGGGGCAAACTGAAATTTTCACCTATTTCTAACTGCCTGTCGCAGTCTCTCTTAATTTTTGTTCTGAAAAACATAAATAAATAAAATTTTCAAAATATGCTGTTCATAAAATGTCTTCAGCTCAGTTCTATTGAAATGTTTTTATTAGTATCACTGTTATAATATTGTTACGGACCACGTTCAGGGGGTGAATAGAATTGTCTAAAAGTATTGTAGCGCTCTTTCGAGCGATCAGAAAGTGGTTGGCTAGGCCACTAATTCTATTCTAGTTCGGGAGAAAGGAAGCAAATTAATCCCGTTCGTTTCCTCACAAGTTCCTTTCACAAGAACCTTTACAGTTTTAAGGATCTTTTGCTGTCTGCTACTTCTCGGGCTTTCGCCCATTAAAAGCTTGTTGATCGTGTTGTCCTTTGAAGTTTCACCTAGGGCTAGAGATCCAGGTTTACACCTGGGTTGACAGTTCTAGACGACAAAAAGTTTAAGTTCTTCGTTCGGTTCAAAAAGAATAAAATCAGACTTGGCAACTGTTTTAAGCATAACAGTTTATTTACATCATTCGTTATTTCTTGGACAAACTTGAGCATAGTAACAGTGGCTCAAGAGTTCCAAAGAATCTTCTTTTAGATACAAAATACACGACCTTTTATACCCAAAAAGAGGATACTGAGAACACTTTCTCAGAATCCCCTGATTGGGTAAAAACAAAAGTAAAAACCAAACTGGCCAATCAACATGATTGACCAGTGGTCAACAAAATATTAGAAAGTGACTTATCTTAAATCAAAACAAACTTACAAAAGAAAGTTTCACCCCATTGACTTAATGCAGAGGCTTATCAAAATGATCTCTTTGTATTAAGGGGTGGGACTGGGAGGAAAAAGGACACAAGACAGGATATTGGCATCTTCATCAGCTGATAGAACTAGGTCAATCCTCTGTACGTGAGTACAGAGGGTTGACAAAGTTCCAAGCCAATTCCAGTTAAAATTAAACGAGCCAGGATCGCTCCTGGACTTATCGTTTCAATATATCTTATATAGATTTGAAAATAAATTATTATTGCATTAAACAATTAAACTATGTTGCTAAAGAAAACACATTATGAATTTATATTTATATTCATTTTTCATCATTATTAAGAGCAATTCTGGCTCGTTTAATTTTTTGGAATGGCATGGAACTTTGTCATTCCTCTGTACCACTGTACAGAGGGTTGACCCAGTTCCATACAGCTGACAATACTAATATCCTGTTTGGGCCCTTTTCCTCCCAGTCCCACCCCATAATACAAAAAGATCGTCTTCATAAGCCGTAGCATTAAGTCAATGGGGTTGTATTTTTCTTTTGTGAGTTTGTTTTAATTGACGATGAGTCATTTTTCTATATTTTATTGACCACTGGTCAATTGTTTTGATTGGCAAGTTTGGTTTTTTCTCTTGTTTATACCCAATCAGAGAACACTGAGAAAGTGTTCTCAGTATCCTCTTTTTGGATATAAAAGGCCGTGTATGTACGTAATTTAAGCACTCTTGAGACAACGAATCTATGCTCAAGTTTGTTCAGAAGCACTTTTTGAATTGATTGCTCGAATGATGAATCTATGTCCGATTGTGGCTAAATTCTTGATAAATTGTACATTGTGGAAATAAATGGTTATTATGAGCACAAAAAGTTGTTAAAGTCGTATTTTTATATCTATTGAATAGAACAAAAGTTCTAACGTCTTATCATCTAAAACTGTCACCGCAGGTGCAAACCTGGATCTCCAATCCTAGATGAGACTGAAGAAGACAACACAATCAACCAGCTTTTAGTCAGGCGTGAGCCCGAAGAAGTAGCAGACAACTAAAAGATCCTTTTTAGTGTAAAGGTTCTTAAGAGAGGAACTTGTGCGGAAACGAAAGGGACTAATTTGTTCCCTTCCTCCCGAACCAGGATAGAATTAGTGGCCTAGCCAACCACTTTCAGACCGCTCAAAAGAGCGAAAACGAAGCATTAAGAGAATTCTATTATATTGTGCACTTTAATTCTTGTGCACTGTATTTTAATTGGGCGATTGTAAGTCGATTCCTTGCAGTTTTAGTAACACCATATAATAACACTCATTTGTCTCGTTGTCATGTGCTCAAAACAACAAGATGGAGGACGTGTATCTAGGCTCTTAACTCTAAAATGATTCCAAATTGGGAAATAATTATATATATATTATGCCAGGTCTGTCCTTTTCATATGAGTAACGTTTTAACCCTTGAACCACGTCGGAATTTATATAAATTTAAATGAATAAATGAACTTTTTTTTCTCAAGGTCAACTATATGTTGCACCCTTCCCATCCAAGAACCCCATGATATTAAATTGGAGTGGGGTAGAGGGGGAGAGAAAAGTGGGAGGGGGTGACGGAAATTGAAATGAAAGGAGTACAAAAAGGAAAAAACGACGCGCATGCGCACACCAGAGAAAATGAACCGCTCATTTTCTCTTTCGAATATAAAAAAGGGGAGGGGATAATAGTAGCAAAATTAAACTAGAATTTTTTTTGCTCCGCCCTTTTATGAATTGGGTTGTTGGGTTTGTTACTTGGTCTGACGGCATAAAAGGGCGGAGGAAAAGAAATTCTAATGCTGGGCACAATTAACTGTGAATTTTGCTCCCGTCATTTATGACGGGTAACCACCACTAGTATTCTAATAAAAGCTTTCCTAGAGCTCAACAAAACTAAAGAGAAAAAGATAACTTTTATAACTTTTTCTTCTAAAACAAGGCATTTTCAGAAGGTTCTGAAATAAAGCAAAAAAAACATTAACAAAACAAGTGCGACACCTGGTGAGATGAAAACAAAATAAATATCTAGAAAGCCACCTTAATCCAAATCACATTCCTAACTTGTAATGAACCCCTCTGACGTGACAAATTTGTTTTTACAATGAGGCATGTAATTAATCTAACATTAAATTATAACAGCGCGCCATAAATGGTACTCGGTTGCCGCATAACTACAGAATATTGATAGGCTTTATTTATCCTTTGATTTATTTTATATTTATTTCTCATTACATGCATTCAATACATTTATAATTTCATTTTATAAGATTACAATATTTCATCTATAAAATAAATTACTCGTGAAAAATTATATGTGGTCATTAATTTAAAAATTAAAAACTTTCATTTGAAATAAATTGGGTGGGTGCACATTCGGTGACATAAACGTGTTCAAAAATAAAATTAGTAATTAAATTAAAAAAAATTATAACTTAATTAATGCAGTGTTGTGAAGTAACATGGTGAACGTAATGTATTACTGTAATTCAATTAATTTTTGAATTAGTACAATACCACATTACTTTTTAAACAATTGAAATTAATTTACCTTTACTAGTGAAAATACAATTACTTTAAATTAGTTTTAATTACTTTTCAACTTAGTTTTTAATTACTTTTCAAATTAGTTTTTAATTACTTTTCAAATTAGTTTTTAATTACTTTTCAAATTAGTTTTTAATTACTTTTCAAATTAGTTTTTAATTTCTTTTTGTTTATTATTAACTATTTCTGTTCTCAAACTATTCGGAAGTAGATAGTTAAAATATTTTTGATTATTGTCAAACATGTAACTATGATTGACTTTACCATTTATTACATTCAGTTTTGTAATTGTCGTTTTTGTATTATTTAAATGGTGCCACAAGAGTTGTAATTGAAAAGAAAACCTGCCTAATTCTAAAAAAAAAGCTTGTGACGTAACAGGGATCGATGAAACATTTAGCATTGTGTCATTTTATTTGATAAAAACAGAATAATAACAAAAGAATTAAAAGAACCCTTTTGAACTGTTGAAAAAGTTTGATATCATCTGTTTTTATTTTATCAGACTAAACCGACACAATTCTAAAAATGTTCGTCAATCCCAATGATGTCATAATTAAACTTTTTTTTAGGCTGAGAGAGGTATATAATTCAAAAGTTTTCCACTTAAATGCTTTTTTTTTAGTGCTTCTGATTATAACTAAGTAATTAGTCTTTCAATAGAGCAATTGTAGTTAATTACTTTAAAAAGTAATTTATCCCAATAGTGTCCTAATGTTTTATGATTGCAGCCTCTCCCTCTCTTCTCCAAGAAAAAAAAAAAATGTGCACACCCTGTATTGTCTCAAATAAGATTTCTTTTTAACATTCGCTACAACAACTTGGACTTCCAAATTGTAAATGCGGAAAAACAATGGTCAACTGTTCATTTACTGAAACATCATAAGCGTCTTGTTCTGTAGAAACGGCGATATTAATAAGACTAAATCCGTGACCGCAAAATGATGAAGCAGTATCAACAACCTTCAATGAAAAAAAATAAATTTAAAAAAAAAATAAATACTGTTTAAAAACTGAAATAAATTCAATTTACGGTAAATAAATATAAATATATATGTATTAATAAGCTTACTTTGAATACAATATGTTTCTGATATTTCTCATTAAGTTGAGGAATACAAACTTCAGTTCCATATTGGATGTTTAGACTTTCATCCATTGCTACACTCACATATTGTACTTGACCAGCAAGAAATTCCTTAGAAAAACATTTATTGATTAATATTTTTAATATAAAATACACGTGAAATAAATATGAAAAAAGACGTTTTATAACAAAACTCTTTAATTAAGAGATGGTTTAAAAACAGCTGATTTTCGAACTCTTGATTATTCTGTCATTCAGAAGAGAAAAATTAAGAAAAACTAAAAATTGTTTAAGAAACTAAAAGGGTATCTTAATATCTTAAGAGTATTTTCATGATGATATCTTTCATAATAAACTTCTTAAACACAAAAATTAAAAAAGATATTGTCCGCCAAGTGTCGTCTACTTTAAGTTGGGTGAATTTCAAACTCTCGTGAAAAGTTTAGTTTGAAAAATATCAAACATGAAAATACCCTTAAGTGTTTGAGCTACCCTTCTAGTTTCTAAAGTAAATACAAGTTTCTCTTCATTTTGTACCAAAAAGACAGAATAGTCAGAGTTTAACGGGCGTTTTCACTCTAAAACCACCTGTTGCACACTTCGCACCTCGGATGGAAGGAGTGACACAACTAAAAAAAACACTTTTTTGAGGGGAAAATGAGTTTTAAGTTGCATTTGTTTCTATCTCAATGGGGCGACTGAATAAGCACCAAATGGAAGAAACGCCAAACTGAATAAGCGCCAAATTGAACAAACGCCAAACTGAATAACCGCCAAATTTTTGGCTTTTATTCAGTTTGGCGTTTCTTCCATTTGGCGCTTATTCAGTTTGGCGTTTGTTCCATTTGGCGCTTATTCAGTTTGGCGTTTGTTCCATTTGGCGTTTATTCAGTTTGGCGGTTATTCAGGTTTTTTGTAAATTGTGATGGTCCAAATATTGTGAGCTTTTATAGACGTCAGACTGTGCAGATTTACAAACAGAACATGCTAACCTAACCTAATCAATCCTAACCTAACCAAACCGAACCTAACTTAACCAAACCGAACCTAACCTAACCTAACAATGTGTTTATCACATTTTGGCGCTTATTCAGTTTGGCGTTTGTTCCATTTGGCGTTTATTCAGTTTGGCGTTAGTTCAGATTGGCGTTTGTTCAATTTGGCGCTTGAAAATAAACCGTTATTGTGAATAGCCAAAACGGTTTTTGGCACCCCAAAAAAAGTGTTTTTTTAGTTGTGCCACTACATTAAAACATATGAGACTCACCCAATCAGATTGCTATATAAAGTTTTGAATTATCAATACCTGTAACGTTTGTATTGGATTACCCCCACAATCAATATAACCACCTTCAACTGGATTATTTGAAGGATAAAATGCAGTTGATTTTGCCGAGAATTTTTGTCCGCTGCAACTAGAACCTACCAAGAAATAATATTTAATCGATAAAAAAAATTAAGACGAATAGAAAACTATTTTTTTTAAAAAAAGCTTTAAGGTATTGAGTATTCGCATTTACTCGTAATAAAACAGTAAATAAAATTATGAATTAGCATATTACCCCAGCTTGCTGTAGTAGATGAAATCAAAACAACCAGCTGAAAAATAATACTCAATACAAAGCAATAAGAAATTATTTTTGACATTTTGATGAATGAGAAATTTTAGCAGAAGTTAATGACAAATTTTTAAAATATCCGTTTATACTGTATATGTTATATATAATCTTATATTGTAGCCTCTGAGCAGTCTCCACTGGATTATATTAACAGGTTAAAGCTTTACTTTTATTTAATTACCTACATATGTATTCTCCACTTGTGCATACTTAAAACAGGCTGTTACAAAACAATTATTTTCGATTTTATTTGTTTTTGAAAATTTGTCTTAAGATTAAATATTAATTTTGTTTAAATGTTTTTATAACAAAAAAAAATCAATGAACGTATTATGTATTTTTTCTAGGCACACGTTGTTTTTCATTAAAAACAAAATAAAATGTGGCATTATCAACGACCATAAAAGCAAAAATTATCTAATCGTCCATAAAGTACATCATGCATAAACATATCTAAAAGTACATAATAGACGAACCATAAGCAATAAGTTCAAATAAATGTAAAGCAAATTTATTTTTTCAAATTTACTAATCTATGCAAATAACTTAAATGACTAGGGCCAACGATAAGCGGGACAAATCCCCCAGGGCCTCTGCAGCCTGCAATGCCCGAGTCTGAAGTCTTTTTTTTTTTCAAATCACTATCGAATTTTATTATTTGTGATTTTGTTGCATAATTTCGTGAATCTCTTATGTATTTTAGGTGTTATCACTGATAACAGCTAACATAAATGTCTTTGATGGTTTTAGTTTAAATTTTAAAAAATCCATTTCTTTTTATTCCTTTTCTTATGAAGTCTGTCCAACTTCTTTTTTTTTATATCTGTGTGTAACACACAGCATTTCATGATCCCGTGAAAATGCTAGCCTGGGGCGCATGACTTCCAGCCGTCTTTCCATCTGCCCCATTTATGAACCTGTTTGGAAATGCGGTGGGATATGCCTCCGGGATGTGGTCGTTTGGACCTGGTACACAGGTCCAACTTCCAAGCCTATAAAAACACCGCACTCCACTTTGTTCCTCATCCAGTCGTTTTCTCAAACTTGTTCACATCTTTTTTACAAATAATGGGTCCGTGGACCCTTCGACAACTTTGATGATTTCATGTAACAGTTCATCAATTAAATTATATTCTGCATTTCTTGACAAGAGATGAATAAAGTGTTTTAAATAAGAAATAGCATCGTCTTCTCATAATGTCAACTATTCTTCCAGATCATTCGAAGGCAACATACTAAGAAAGAGGCTAAGAACAACGCCACCTTTATGAAGAGTTTCATCCTCTTCAGGAAGCACATTAATTGGTAATTCATTGTCATACAACTACTTCTGACTCTACGTTGAACACCTATAGACCGGTATCCATTCGATAGTTCAAAAGTAGAAGGTCAAAAGTAGAAGACAATCGTCATGCTCACATCTGTCAGTTATAAAGTCCATTCAAATGATGCTAGAAGTTACGTGAAGCAACACTCACATGAATTTCTGAATTTGTTTATCAGTATTTTCGTGCCCCCTTTGTGGCGTTTCTGTCTGTAGGATGTGCACGGACATTGGTTGTAAATTGCTGTACATTTAAGTACGCAGGCTGAATTTTCAGATAAACAACAAAGGAAGAGGAAAAGAAATGCTCAGAAGAATCAACAACAACTCTAACTGAAGTACTCAAAAGTTTACTGTGTTTAATGTTCTTTTAGACAGTGTTATTGGTGGCATACATATGTTTACACATGGTTTTTTTGTATGTCATGGGGCCCGGAATTATTGTTCAACCGCGGCCTGGGCCTGGGCCCGGTCTCGGCGGCAAGGCTAGAATAGGCACCAGAAAACATTTCATCAAGTGGCCTTCTAAAAGAGATTCAAGAAAAACTTGAAGAATGGCTAGATAATTAATGCTCCCTCACCTACGACATTTTTTCTCTAAAACCTAGTAGAAATCAGTTGATAATCGCCACATGTATTTAGCGACTTGACAAATTTTTTGTCAAACAGAGCGACTTGTATTTGAATACATGTGGCCAGTGATGTTGCACGTACAAACCGAATTCAGTATCTGTTGTTCACTTACATAAAATATAGTAAAATCACAAAGAAAATTAATTTAACTGTTTTCATTAACCCTTCACAATAAAATCCTTCACCGCTTCTTTGCTTCTCGGTACAGACAGAGCGATGTTTTCCATGTGAAGTGAGAAACAGAGAAACAAAGCAACACTCTTTGATGTCAAGCCACCGGATAGGTCCTACTCATGTGATGTTGCTTTGTATTTGTGCAAAGACGTCTCCAATTGCCGAGAAACAATATTCTTAACAATGTTTCTGGCAATTGTCGACTGGTCTTTGTAATAGTCTTAACATGTATTTGAAGGACCTTTAAAGTTTTATCATGATAAAACTGAAAAGGTCCCTCAAATATTTAGCACAGTGATTTCTAAAGGGTGTGCCGTGAAATTAGGTTAGGTGTGTCGCAAGATTTTGGATATGTTATATTGTGTTAATGTAATTTCATATTGTCAGTTAAACTTAAACTTTATTGAAACAAGGGATTCAAGGGACCCTATATGAAAGTCTTCTAGATGTCCTGAAAAGCACTGAAATGAACTCAGAATTAGGGCCCAAAAGACTTCCGAAGACCGTAAAAACCCATAAATCACTTGCAATGAATTCTCAAAGTTAAAATTTCATGAAGAACCATGGTTACACTTCAACTACGTCCACTCTGAATGGCGTAACTTTTAAAGCGTGCAGTGCACACTGGAATTGAAGACATCCCTGCATTCCAGATATCTCTGGGAATTTAGAGATTCCAAAAGTTTAATTCCCGCTCTTCTGGTTCACTTGCAATGAATTTTCGAAGTTATATAAATATTCCAAGACAAGTCCATGAATATTTTCAAAAAAATGGCAAGAAATGAGTCTTCTAGATGCCCTGTAAAACACTAAAATGAACTCAGGAGGGCCCAAAAGACTTCCGAAGACCGTAAAAACCCATAAATCACTTGCAATGAATTCTCAAAGTTAAAATTTCATGAAGAACCATGGTTACACTTCAACTACGTCCACTCTGAACCGTGTAACTTTTGAAATTTTTGCGCAGTGTGTACACAAATGTACACACGTGTGTACTTGGTCTGAGCAGCTTTGGAGAGAAAGGTGGAGCAATTGCCCTCACCCGGCTCGTATGTCTGTGTATACAGATTACACTTTCTATACCAGAAATCAGCTGTGAAATAAAACTTCAGCAGCAAAAATCGGTAGTGAAAAACTGCATGATCGGTTCGGTTAAATCGATCGGCATGCCAATTTTTTTTTGTGTGATCGGTTCGGTATTGGCTCAGTAAAAAGAAGTGTGATCGGTACAGCCTTAGTAGAAATATTCCTCTGGAATATTCCTATTTTTATTTATAAGTGAGAATTTTTGTTTTTCTAATAAATAGAATTCAGACTCGGGGTTAATTGTAGTCTTAATGAATGCTTAGTCTAACCTAAATTCATTAAATTTTATGTCAAAAATTTTACCAAAAATCCGTATGTAAAGCTTTGATTATCTCACACTTAGCAATCGCTATGATTACAACCCTTATCTGCAAGAAGAACTTTTTATTGAACAAAATATTGTTATTCATTGAAATCATTGGGACTCACAGTTCTCTGTGTTGTAACAATAGCTAACATATATGTATTCCTTACATGTATTGTGTGGTAAAATAATAAAATGATGTTCAGAGATACATGCCACAAAGCTCTTTTCACTTGTTATTAGATCTGTGACTTGAAAATTGAAAGTTGTAGAACTTTTTTGTTCGGAAATTCCAAAAAAAAAAGTTGGGAAGAAATTTATTTTGTGGAATATTATTATCACATAAATGTCTTCCCTTGGAATACTTCATCATGGGAATATTTCTCACACACAACACTAGATGTGGCACACAAGTGTACCACGAGTTTTGCTAAGTGTGCCGTGATTTATCCTGGCAAACAAAAAACTGCACCATTACATGAGCAAAAACAAGTTTGGAAACCACTAATTTAGCCTAAATACACAGGTCAAGTGCAAGGCAGTGCAGGTCAGGTGTTCAGGTTTCAGTTTAATTTGTTTAAATAGTAATTCTAATTATTTTTTTAAATTTAATAATTGTAATTAATTTTTTAAATAACAATTGCAAATCATTTCTTTTTTTTTTTTTTTTTTTAACAAATTACTTTGAATTTGTCTTAAAATTCATATATGTGTAACACCCTGCATTTCACCCTTCTGTCCCTCCCATAGCCTGGGGGTCCCTGGGGGTCTAAGGGACGTATTTCCGCCCCTTTCCTCCCTTTTGAAGATGCCAAAGCTGCGAGACACATCCTGGTTCCGGTATCGGCGGATGGATACCTAGGATGGTCCCTAGGGCACGGGTACACCTGAAGAGGTGTACACCGGCCCTGGGTATAAAAGACCATGTTCCGATAGATTCTGGGTCCATTCTCTGATATCGAAACTATGAAGTAATCTCATTCAATGGTCCAGTGGCGAAAGCACGCCACAGTAACTACTCTTCTCTGCTTTATTATGTTTAATTGATTGTGCATAATAAACTAAGTATAAATCGACAATCTGCATCCGTCTCGCCTGTTTAATCATTCTTTCCTCAGCAACGTCGATACACTAGGAGAACGACCCCGGCACCATTGGACTCAGGTAGTATAACACTAAGTCTCAAAGCGAAAAGCGGTATCCGCTCGAGCCGAGAGATTCTACAACCTGAGCCCCGTAACAAGAGCTCTACAGTGTTACATATGTTATTACATGCTTCAATACAATCATCAATTCAATCATTCAATTTAGTTCAGCGTGTTTAATTGTTTTATACTTTTAACCATATTATGTTGTGTTTGTACAATTCAATAAATATTTCATGAGGAGAAGGAGAAAAAAAAAACTATTATTAAGATAAAGCATAAATATGATGCTAATTATGTTTTAATATGAGCATATATTAAAACATAATTAGCATCATATTTATGACCTATCTTAATAACAATGTGTGCACTCCTTGTACCTTTCTTCAGAAGATTTCTTTTTTTTTTTAAAAAAAACCCTCAAAAATATTGCCTAAACACCACAATATTGACTTCCAACTTGATAAAACGGAAAATAAATATGCACGATTCCATTTACTGAACTGTCATAACTGTCCTGATCATCATCAACGCAGATATTGATACGACTATATCTTTCGCCACTAAATGAATCAACAGTATCAACAACCTACACAATTGAAAATGAAACAAAATTACAGATTAAAACAAATACAAAATTTTTATAGTTCTATAATAATAACAACAACAGAAAAAAGGATAGCTCACTCTAAAATCAATTTCAGTTTGATATTTTCCATTCAGTTCAGGAATACAAACTCTAGTTCCATATTTGATATTCAAGGTGGCATCCATTGCTACACTCACATAGACAGCACGACCTGCAAGAAAATCCTGAAAACATAATCATAGTATAGTAATTAATTAGCATAATGAAGTGAAGGTTTCACACATAGCCTTATATAACAATGAAACTGAAAAATGTCAATGGCATTACAGAGTTGCCGCACTGTGTATGTTGAAGCTTGTGACGTCAGAAGGGTTTGACAAAAATATAATCACGTGTCGATTTGCTTAATAAAAAAAGGGAGGGGGAGGGGGCGGGGGGCGATCACTTTGTTGTGAAAAGCTTCAAATTACAGTGTGACAACTAATAACTATGGGAAAATAATTAGCAACCAAATGCAATTATAAACTTTTTTTTGTGTACTTTACGCATAAATTTAATCAATTTATTTTAGTAAATTCATGAAAATCTTTAGTAAAATCAAAAACTACATATATTTTAGAATATATTTGTGTAAAAACTTCTCAATTTTGTGTCTTAATAATTTTTTTCTTAATTATTTGTCTTAATTTATATGAAATAACTGCTTTTTTTTAATCAGCTCGAAATGTTTGCCCATACATCAATAAAATCATTAAACTATCAGT
The DNA here is from genome assembly GCA_036925085.1 of Brachycybe producta. Lineage (NCBI taxonomy): Eukaryota > Metazoa > Arthropoda > Diplopoda > Playtdesmida > Andrognathidae > Brachycybe > Brachycybe producta. The sequence goes on along the minus strand of JAUPFP010000043.1, from coordinate 939,886 downwards.
GGGTCCAGGGTATCAAGGGTCTTTGGAATGATTTTCAGTTGATAAAAATTGTGAATATTAATAATGAATTAAAAAGAAACTTTGAGAGAAAATTGCCAAAATTTTCACATAAAGATGTTCTAAAATATATGTACTTTTTTATTTCAATAAAAATGTCTATGAAAAATTGACGAAATTTAGCTGTAACGTGGTTGCTATTCGTTTTTCCACGTTTCCTAACTTTCCTAAGAATGTATTAACACATGTACATTAGTATTACATAACTTACAATTACTATCATAACATTACTCTTTTGTTATGAAAAATCTTTGTTGCTTGTTTTATATTGCAATACCTGCAAAGTTTGCAACTTATTGCCTAGGCAATCTTCGAATCCACCTTGATCTGCACCAGGATAAAAAGCAGTTGCTTTTGAAGTGTAGTTTGTCCCAATGCAACCTGCCAATTCATAAAATAAACTTTAAAATCTGAATTATTTCATTTGAAAATATTATTATTATATATAATATCCCAGGTCTGTGTGTGTGTGTATGTGTGTGTGGAGTAACAACTGTACAAAACCATTGAAGCACGTCGGAATTTATATAAATTTGAATAACTTCCTTGATCTGCACCAGGATAAAAAGCAGTTGCTTTTGAAGCGTAGTTTGTCCCAAGGCGACCTGCCAATTCATAAAATAAACTTTAAAATCTGAATTATTTCATTTGAAAATATTATTATTATATATAATATCCCAGGTCTGTGTGTGTGTATGTGTGTGTGGAGTAACAACTGTACAAAACCATTGAAGCACGTCGGAATTTATATAAATTTGAATAACTTCCTTTGGAAAGTGTAGAAATAGGGGGGAGAGAGAAAAGTGAAAGGGGGTGACTGAAATTGAAATGAAAGGAGTAAAAAAAAAGGAAAAAACGACGCGCATGCGCACAATTGCCTGTGAATTTTGCTCCCGTCATTTATGACGGGTTACCCTACTAGTTAACACACATTTATTTTTATAGAATTTTGAAGCTAGTAATGTTACCATTTATTGGTGTTACCCCTTCTAGGAATGGAATCCATGCAACCAATCGCAAAGAAACAGCCAATGCAAAACCGAAAAATGTTTTTTTTGACATTATTATGTTTGGAAAAAAAAAAAAAAACTTTTCTCCACTACAAATAGTAAAAGTTTTGTAAAAATGAAGAATGAATTTTCAAATGCAGCTCAAATTCTGTATATATAGGCCATATCTCCTGTATATTGGAGATGATGATGATGATGATGATGATGATGTAAAACAAGCACAATTGTCGTTTGTTTTTTCTTTCAATTTATCTACCTATGTAATCACAGGTTGTGCATACATACATGTAACACGCAACGTTTTCATTAAAAACTAAATGTGAAATATGTTCTTTTGTTTTATCTTCAATAAGACTTCAATTTAAGCTTTTCACTTATCTTCAAGAGAAGAAGTCTGTCATTTTTTGTTTTTTTTTTACTAGGAAAAACAAATACAGCGCATCACTCAAAAATAATTAAACTGAATTAATTTGAATAAATAATTACTCTCACGCAATGTACTGGCTGCAAAATTCTAGTTCGGCACAACGAAAATAGCGTGCCAAGTAGGCTCGAGAGAAAGTCATGTTCGAGTTTCGAGAAGCATATGTTAAAAGATTTGAATGCGTAGAACAAGCATGTCAAACACGCCGCCGACAGCGAATATCTTTGCGGCCCAGCCAATATAACAGTATGTAACGGCCCACATAAACTTAGTCTTTGTTTATTCGGCTCGTGTTAGCCTTTGAGTTGGACATGCTTGCTTATAGTCCATGAATATTTTCAAAAAATGGCAAAAAAAAATTAATGAAAGTCTTCTAGATGTCCTGAAAAACACTGAAATGAACTCAGTAGGGCCCAACAGACTTCAAGAGGACCATAAAACCCCATAAATTTAAAAAAAGTAAAAATTGTCAAAAAATGAAAATATTCCAAGCATGTCAAACTCGCGGCCCACAGCGAATATCTTTGCGACCCAGCCAATATAACAGTGTGTAACAAAAGTTTTTAATAAAAATTCCTTACTGTACTTTTCGAAGCAAACATACATTTCTATAAAAATTGATGTTTTTTTTTTTGCGGCCCACATAAAGTTAGACCTTGTTTATTCGGCCCGCGTTAGCCTTTGAGTTTGACGTGCTTGGCGTAGAAAATGATGTGAAACGGTGTTTTTATTAGGGATGGGCCATTCGAATCCTCCAATCCCGCGAATCTTGAAAAATATTCAAGATTCGAACGTAAATAAAAACTTTGGTAAAATTAGTTTTAAATCGCAGGTAAAAACCGACGATTATTGCAATTTCGGTGGTGGTATCCGGATCACCAATGGATCACCTTGTGGCGACCCTGAGTGAAGCCACACTTGTTTTTTTTATTATTAATAATTTAATATTTAATACTAGTGGGGTAACCCGTCATAAATGACGGGAGCATCTAGTTTCTTTTTGTGTGACTGTCCGGTTGTCATGAACTAATTCGCCATGACCACTTGTGTTTTTTATAAGCACCTTAATATTGTTACAGGTATGTGAAGACAGGGAGATACAGTCGTGTGCCCCGCCCCTTTATGACTGTCAGACCAAATATCAACCAATTGGAAATTGAAAAGAACGGGGCATGTGACGTCAGACCAAATAACAACCACTTCAAAATTGAAAAGAACGGGGCATGTGACATCAGACGACATAACAAAATAATTAAAAGTTGCTGGCCCTCATAAAAAGGCGGGGAAAACGACTGTATTTTACTGTCTTTACTTGCCTGTCCTTACTATTGTTTGGATTCTTGGATCGGGAGAGTGCAACATAAAGTTGACCATGAGAAAAAAGCAGTTCATTTAAATTTCAATCTGATTAAGTTTTTGTCCTAAAACAATTTACCCTAAAGAAACATTTGCCCTAAAGGGAGATATTGCCCTAAAGGGAGATATTGCCCTAAAGGGAGATATTCCCCTAAAGGGAGATATTGCCCTAAAGGGAGATATTGCCCTAAAGGGAGATATTGCCCTAAAAAGAGATATTGCCCTAAAGGGAGATATTGCCCTAAAGGGAGATATTGCCCTAAAGGGAGATATTGCCCTAAAGGGAGATATTGCCCTAAAAAGACATTTGCCCTAAAGGGAGATATTGCCCTAAAAAGACATTTGCCCTAAAAAGACATTTGCCCTAAAAAGACATTTGCCCTAAAAAGACATTTGCCCTCAAGGGACATTTGCCCTCAAGGGACATTTGCCCTCAAGGGACATTTGCCCTCAAGGGACATTTGCCCTAAAGGGACATTTGCCCTAAAGGGACATTTGCCCTAAAAAAACATTTGCCCTAAAGAGATGTTCCCCTAATGAGTAGTCTAAATATACAGTAATTGGTTTTAGGGCATATGTTCCTTGAGGGCAAATAGTTTTAGGGCAAATGGTTTTAGGGCAAGTGTTCTTTGAGGGCAAATAGTTTTAGGGCAAATGTTTTTAAGGGCAAGTGGTTTTAGGGCAAGTTGTTTTAGAGCAAATGTGCTATTAGGGTAAATAGTTTTAGGGTAAATGGTTTTAGGGCAAGTGTTCCTTGAGGGCAAATAGGTTTAGGGCAAATGGTTTTAGGGCAAGTGGTTTTAGGGCAAGTGGTTTTAGGGCAAATGTTCTATTACGGTAAATGGTTTTAAGGAAAATGTTCCATTAGGGTTAATTGTTTTTATGGCACAATTGCCTGTGATAAACTGTAGTTTAATTTTGCTACTATTATCCCCTCCCCTTTTTATATTTGAAATAGAAAATGTGTTTTTCATTTTCTCTGATGTGCGCATGCGCGTCGTTTTTTTTTTTTTTTTACTAATTTCATTTCAATTTCAGTCACCCCCTCCCACTTTTCCTCCCTCCACGTTTCTCTCTCGCCCCCCCCCCCCTTCTACACTTTCCATCCAACCTTTCCCCCTCTCCAATTTAATATCATGGGGTTCTTGGATGGGAAGGGTGCAACATATAGTTGACCTTGAGAAAAAAAAAAGCTGTTCATTTCTTCATTTATTTAAATTTATATAAATTCCGATGTGCTTCAATGGTTGTACAGCGTTATTTCAGACAGAAAGACAGACAGACAGACAGATACACAGACCTGGGATATTATATATATAATTATTTCATTTATTTGTATCTTCTTAATGAATAATATAGGATTATTATAATTATGAAGGATTCAAAAGATTCGAGAATCTTTTAGGATTCGGATTTGAGAAAATTTAGGACTCGTCCCACCTCTAGGTTTTATAAAACAATCGTAGTTTTTTCAACACAGGAATTTATATAAAAGTATATTTCATGGAATACTATTGAATTTTTCAGCAAAAAGATATCAACAGAACAAGGCTTGAGTCCAGGACGGAATTTAAGAGCCTAGATCCACGTCCATCTTGTTGTTTTGAGCAGACGACAACGAGACAAATGAGTGTTCTTATATAGTGTTACTAAAACTGCAAGAAATCGCTTCACAATCGCTCAATTCAAATACAGTAAAGTGCAAAATGCAATAAAAAGTATTGTTCTTCACGTGCTCGATTTATATAATTTTTGAAAAGGTCCTTCTATTTTTAAACAAGGTTCAAAGTCGTTCGTTTTTTTAACCCCATGTTAAATCCCATAGGAGCAAAACACCGTCCCACAAACATTTGAAAAACTCTCGTTAAAACTGATTTAGAACAATAACAAAATAATTAGCACATACATTCATGTATTGGCTTCACGATGTTTCCTTTTTATAAATTTTGACAAGGTCCTTCTATTTTTTAATAACGTTTAAAATCGTACATTTTTAAACTCCATGTTAAGTCCCATAGGACTAAAACACCGTCCAACAAAAGTTAAGAGAACTCTGATTAAAAATGATTTAGAGCAATCAGAAAAATTAGCACGTACTTACACGTGTTTATTGCCTTCAGGATTATTCCTTTTTCGAAATTTTAAAAGGGCTTTCTATTTTTAAATAACATTTAAAATCTTACGTTTTTTTAACTCCATGTTAAGTCTCATAAGAGCAAAAAACCGTCACCCAAACATTTGAAGAACTCCCGTTAAAAACAACTCAGAACAATAACAAAATAATTATTACGTGCATTAATCTACTGGCTTCACAATGTTTTCTTTTTATAAGGTTAGCACGCGAAATTATTTTTCTATTAATTATTATGTGACTTCGAACCGGGAGAAAAAACATTAAAAAACCGTTTTTCAATCAACAACGATCGCAGCGCCTACATTCGGAGAAATTTTGAACTAAACGATGTATCTAGCCTCGTCAGTAAACCTTACAGACGACAAAAGTTCTCCAGCCAGGAACAAATATCTCCCAACACTATAGGAGTTAGGCGGGGCACTGTTAACCCCCCCCCCCCCCCCCCGACTAAAACAGACAAACAAATGATTCGGGTAAGGTAGAGTTAGCCACTCAGCCACATACTTTTAATTGTTACACCCTACTTTTAGCATGCACGAGTGTCGCGCCACAGTTGCGTCGATTTTTGTTTAATGGCACGAGTGTCGCGCCAAAGATTTTATTTGGTCGTCTGTTCCCACCTCCATCCCCATTGGTTTCGTTTTGGCATGAATTACGAAATGTGACCGCTAGATGACAGCACTTACGAAAACATTATTTGGGGTTGTCACGGTCATTTTGCAAGACAGGTGAATGAATCTCTTTTTACAAATGAGATGAAATAATTGCGTGTTTTCGCGCCACTTTTTAACTCACCAGATACTGAAAACGCTTCCTTTCAAGTCGATAACATCAGATTTAACGTACGAAACACAAATTTAAAAAAAAACCTTAGCTACTATAACAATAATTAAACAGAAACTTTAAAATAACACATTAAAAAGATATTTTGAATGAAAAACGACGCGAACTAAAATGACAACTGGCCGCCATTTTGAAACCTAGCAGTAAGTTCTAGTAGTTTGTAACCGATTCGAATCACAAAATAGTAACCGATTCAAATGAATTTTATTTCACAGTTTGACGTGTTACGGGGTCATATGTGCGAAGCACAAATAACGGGTTCATTGATGTGACTAATATGGCGTCTGCTCTATTAAATAAACGTACAAAAGGAGCCATATTGCTTCATATTTGGACCAGTTCTCATGCTTTAATATATCACGATAAAAATATACGCTGATGTCAATATCCTCCTCCTAAAAGCTCTTCTATATATGGCCAGGTTGATATTCACGAGCATTACAGGAAGTTTTTATTTTTGCTTTTTATTGGTTTCAATGGCTTTCTAATAATTGCAAACTATAATCAGAACATTAACGACGTGACACGAATCATTTTGCATCGTTTTTAAGCTGTTTTATACATTGGTACCTTGTTGTTATGCAGTTAGATACTAGGCATTACGCTGGATTCATAAATAGCGGAAGTGACACCGGAAATGTTTAGATAAACCCGCCAAAATTTGGCGCGAAATTGGTTGTGCCCTGTGCTTTTCACATGTTTCCAAATTTGAAGACTTTAATTCTCATTGAAGACTTAAAAAGACATAATAAAAAAAGGTTCTTTTTCAGGTTATTTTATTGCACTTATTTTTTGGAATAATACGCAATTGAAACAACCAAAAGTAGCATTAGAGGACTTCGACTAATCTTTATTCTGCACATGCCCTGTTAGGTTTGGAACTTAGGACAGCACTGCAAACGTTTTTTTTTTTTTTTAGAAATTCCTCTGATGCTAGAGTTAACAACTTCATAACTTCAGTCCAAAAGCAGTTGGAGCCAGAATTAACGATTGTTCATCAAACCAATTAGAGATTGACGTCCCTCATAAAAGGGCGGAGGCATATGACACCAGACCATTGTCAAACCAATTAGAAACGTGAAAAATAAATTGTTAATGCTGTCTCCAACTGCCATACTTCAATCCTCATTGGACCCTTACGCTTATTTAATAATTATAAAAAACTGTAATTGTAGCTTAAAATGTATAATAATAATAATAATAATAATGACAAGCTAACAAAAGGTTTAAAATAATATATTTTGTGTCAATGAATAATAAATTAAAAAATCAGAAAAAATTAATATATTTCAACAAGAAGGACTTCCATATTGTGGATTGTCAAAATAAAGTGTCAACTGTCCATTTATTGACGGATCATAAGCGTCTTGTAAAGTTGAAGTACAAATATCGATACGAGAAAATCCTAAGTTGTTAAATTCTGGAGCAAAATCAACAACCTTCAATAACAATTTATAAAAAATAAAAAAACAATGATTAAAATTGAACAATAAATAATTTTTTTTTATAAATAAACCTACTTTGAATACAATATTTCTGTTATATTTTGCATTCAATTCAGCAATACATAGTTGAGTTCCATATTTGAGTTTCATGGTTTTATCCATCGATACACTCACATAGTTGACTTGACCAGCAAGATATTGCTTTGAAAACAAGAATTTATCATTTTAAAAATCAAATATGTCGAATAAAGTCATCGCAAAATTACTTTGAAAAATCTCCACATGACAATCATTTCGCTAAAAAAAAAAAAATGTATATTTTACCTGCAAAGTTTGTAAATTATGCTGCATGCAATCAATAAATCCGCCTTGATTTGCAGCAGGATTATAACCCGTTGCTTTGGCAGTGTATTGATTAGTTCCAGAGCAACCTATTGCTGACGTATCAATTGTTTTAAAGTGATATATTTATTATTATACTGTAGAAAACATGCGGAATATAGTTAAGGTGGTTTTAAAATGCAAAAAGCCTCTCGAATTCTGTTTATTTCTATCTTTTCTAAAGACTAAAATAAGAGAAACCTGTGTTTCAGAAACTAGAAGGAATAGAGATCAATCACCTAAGGGTATTTTCATGACAGGCAATTAGAAATCTGGACAAACAGAAGTTGGTTCCGCCTTTTTTATGACGAACGCAACTTCTAATTGGTTGGCTATGTAGTCTGACGTCCCTTTTCAACGTCGAACCACACAACAAACCAATTAGAAGTTGCCCCGGTCGTCATAAAAATGGCGGAGACAACTTCTGTTTGTCCCGATTTCTAATTGCCTGTATTTTCATGTTGTTACCTTTTAAAATAATTGAAAATAAGCTTTTTAGAACAGGCAAGTAAAGGCAATAAGATACGCAGGTAATTGGATGCAGCCAGAAAACTTTTGTTAGCCCCGCCCCAATAAACCCATAACAAACATAATAAAACGCGTAACAGATCTAAATAACCAATCAGAACGAACTTTTCTGGATGTGTGCTCAACTGCTTCTGTAAGATACAGTCGTTTGCCCCGCCCCTTTCATGAGGACTGGCAACTTCTAATTGGTTTGTTATGTGGTCTGACGTCACATGCTCCGCCCTTTTCAATTTCAAATTGGTTGATATTTGGTCTGACGCTCATAAAAAGTTATTTTGAGACAAATTTTGTATTTTTCAATTGCAAAACGTTTTTCAGAAGAAATATTACCGAAAAAAAAAATTTATTGTTTTAGAAACTAGAATAATTAGCGGGTAATGCTAAAAGTTTTTTTTTTATTATTATTATGTCTTTAAAAAATAAAACTTGTTTTTATGAAAAATTAAGAAAGTCAAAAATAATGTCTCATGAGATTTTTTAAAAAAAAAATTCAGTGACCCAACTACAGTGGCGCCATCAGGAGGATGGCGAGGCAAACACAATATAAATATCTATTCAGTCAAAATTAAGTGAATGAGCTAACATCCTAGTTTCTCTTTATTTTTGGTTCTGAAAGACAGGAATAATAATTAATGAATTCGAAAATTCTCAACTTTTTCAATAAACCATCTTAACATATTCGATTAAAACAACATTTTAAGAATATAATTAAAAGTATAGTTAGTTACCTCTGATTGTTCTATTTGTGGATGAGATTATTGGCAAAATAATAATCAATACAAAACAATAATAATATATATTCGACATTGTTATATACTAGAAAGTTTAAATTATTAAAATATATCTTATTTTTTTTTTTCTATAAGGAGAAGAATTGAACATTAATGATAAGAGTTCAGAATTAAAATGAGTATTATATAGGCATATATTATAGCCTCTAAGTGCAGCTGGTAGATTTAGAAAGTATGCAAAGTTCAGAGGCTAAATAGACATTCTACAATAATAATTTGTAACATGTTTTGTTTTCGATTTGCAGAAACTTGACTAAAAGTAAATATTAATTTTTGCTGTATTTTTTTTGTTAAGTCCTGAAAATTCAATGAAATGGCATTTGCGTTTATTTATTGTTGCAGTCTAGTCTTTAAGGGGAAAAAAAATATTTCAGCTGGTTAAAAACGTAATAGAATGACGTCGTTAATTATTCACTAATGATGTGTATAATAGAATGAATATTTTAACACACAAATTACATTAAATAATATTTAATATCCTGTCACGTATGCAGACATTATTATTTTTTTAATTATAATATTAGCAATGTGTTCAAATAAATGTGTTCAAAAGAAACAAACTTGTAAAAAAAAAATGATGAACAAAGCGCGAGACAAATCATTCAGTTGATTTTATGAATTACCGAACCAAATAAATGGGAGGAAACCCGTTTATAAACACGTAACGAACCAACAGGGCCGGTTCTAGGTGTAGGCGACGTAGGAAAATGGCCCACAGGGGCACATTCTTAAGGACGGCATTTTCTGGGGCAGAAAATATTTATTTTCTAAAAAAAAAATTGTGTCTAAAAAAATTTACAAACGAAAAGGTTCATTTATTTTATAGTGCCATTTATAAAACTTATTCTCAGTTTTATTATGGTCACGATTTACTATTATTTCGCTCTCGCTTCGCTTGCCAGAATTTATAATACGATTTTTCGCCCACTATTCTACGGAGCCCTGTAAAGGACATGAGTTTTTATTTTATATCTGAAATTTCAAACAAACTATCTGAAATTTCAAACAAAATATCTCAAATTTCAAACAAAAAATATCTAAAATTACAAACAAAATATCTGAATTTCAAACAAAATATCTTAACTAAAGTATGAACCATTATGATTGAAATTTCAGATATTTTGTTTGAAATTTCAGATATTTTGTTTGAAACACTTATTTATTAGAAAGGTTTAAAAAATTGTATGAGCTGAAGCAGAAATGGTGTACCATCTTAGGCTTCTCCTCTATCAATTCTAACATTTACATGTAAGCTGAAGATGACAGATTTCAGCTGAAGCAGCAAATTGAAGCTTAAAATGCATTTCAGCTTATATCTAATGTAGTTAGATAATTTCAACTCATTTGTAGCTGGTCAGCTATAGTGATGTCATCATATATTCATGAATCATCATATTGATCAACCAGTTACCAATAGGAATGTAAAAACGATACTGCATGCAAAATAATTATCTTCTTATCAAGACCACATGACATGGACCTTGTGTAATAAAATACATTCATCTGAGATGCTTGAAACTCATTTTATGTGAACTGAAAAGCTGATTTGTTTTGTTGAAGAGCTGAAGATGGCTGAATGCAATAGTTGAAACACATGTTCATTTTTAGCTACTGCTTCAATACAAGAAATTCATCTTCAGCTCTCTAGTAAATGCGCCTTTACACAGTCTTGTGCTGCTTAGAGTTTTTAGTTGTGTTTCTTGTTTTCATGGGCGGCAGAATTCCATATCGCATATAGTTCTACATGAAAAATCCCTCAAACCGGCCCTATGAACCAAGAAACAAAGTAGGCCTATCCGTAACAAACGTTCTGTACGGTTGTAACGGGTAATTACTGAGTTCAAAGGACGGACGGGCGGGCTGGCCAATCGGACATTTTCCTCGATGGGCCGCTTAGTTTGAGGCCGTTTATTCCATTAGACTCTTTTAGAGGGCCCATTTTATGAATAAACTTGATAAAAGTTTAAAAATCACACAATAAAAAGATCAGAAAATTACTTTGAAAAATCTCCACAAAAAACGTTAGCAAAGCCTAGTATCGTTTTTTTTTTATATTCAGCGGACAGACCCAATGTTTAAAATGATTATTTTAGGCGCCATATGCTCTTTTATTTCCACAAGTTTGAAATTTTTTTTTTTCTGTTCTGTATGCTCATTGAATTTGTATTGTAACTGAAGCACTAAGTACAGTTTGCGCCCTCTATTGGCCACACTCAATTTTGGCACTAATTGATTCATAGAAAAAGCTCTTAGTTGAGTTACCTCTATATTTATCTTAATATTTACTATATAGGCAATTGTGCCCAACATTAGAATTTCTATTGCTTCGCTCTTTTATGACGTCAGACCAAGTAACAACCCAATTAGAAATTGAAAAGGGCGGAGCATGTGACATCAGACCAAGTAACAAACCAATTCGTAAATAATGACGTTAATAAAAGGGCGGAGCAAAAGAAATTCTAATGCTGGCCACAATTGCCGGTAATATATTTACGTGTTTATTCCAACGATCTATAAAGAATAGATTGGCAGTTAAGACGCCATTTTAGAGGGCAAAAAGCTCTTAATTGCCTATGGGCTGCTCATAGCAAACTCATATATTCTTATTTTTTTCAGAAAAGGAACTGCACATTTAATGTATTTGAAATACAATACAATAAATTTAATTATTTATTTCACACAAATATCAAAATACACATATTTAACATGAATAATAAAATACGTACATAAACGTGATTTATTCAATGGCCTTTGAAAATAATTAATTTGGTTAGCTGTTAGTTAGCTGTTGCTGTTACAGTCATTGGCTTTTTCACTGTTGGCAGGTAGTACCCCACCTACCCTCGATTACCCTCACCTGCCCAAAAATATTGCGATCTTCCCAGAAATAACGAAATTCTGCCCATTCTGCCCTATACAAAAAATCTCAAAATTTTTTTAAAATTCCGGAAATTTTTTTTTCGGGCAGGTAATGGTTAAGTTTAGTAGGTAGTACCTTCACCTATCCTCGATTACCCTCACCTGCCCAAAAATATCGCGACCTGCCCAGAAAAAACGAAATTCTGCCTTTTCTGCCCGTCCTGTGCCATGACCCCTAATGTATTTGACTGCTGATCACTGTCCTTTCTGCCTATAACTGTCATGGCGGTGCGTATCTGCAGTAGCCTCAGTTTGGGGGCGCTGATGTCTATGAAATTGCCAATCTATTCTTTATAGATCGTTGGTTTATTCTGTGACCAGCGCTGCCATCTGGTGGAGTTTGAATTTTAAAAATCTATAAATTCTAAAAAGGTAATTGTGCCCAGCATTAGAATTTCTTTCGCTTCGCTCTTTTATGACGTCAGACCAAGTAACAACCCAATTAGAAATTGAAAAGGGCGGAGCATGTGACGTCAGACCAAGTAAAAAATCAATTAGAAATTGATGACCCTTATAAAAGGGCGGAGCTAATAAAATTCTAATGCTGGGCACAATTGCTTGTAATAGTTACGTGTTTATTCTGTGACCGCGCTGCCACCTGATGGAGTTTTAATTTTAGAAATCTATAAAATTCTAAGCAGTGTGGTTAAAAACCGCGGGAACTTCATTCGGTTACAATTTACGACGTTCAATTTCTTTTCGTTTTTACTTGTAACATTTCGAAGTGTAAAAGATTTCGACTAAAATGGATTCAGAGGTAGATAAATTACGCACGAGACTTAAAGAGACGGAAGAAAAGTTGTATTTATCGGCTCAACACGGAAAACAACTTCTAGAAGAAAACATTAAACTAAAAGACACGTTGAAATTGGAGCGAAACAAAAACACGACTTCAAACGAGGTAAAAAAACAACAACAACAACAAACAATTAAATTTGCTGATAATTACTAAACCATAGACTAATCAAAAATGATTTCAAAAGGTTTTAGAACAAGATAGACACAGTCTGAAAATAAAGTTGGACGCTTCGAAGAAGTCCGAAGAAGCTCTGAAAGAAGAATTAGAGTTTCTCAAAGATCAAATCACAACAGAAACACGCGAAAAGGGAAAAATCTGCACAGAAAACACGAGATTGAACCAAAGAATCGCGGATTTGGAATCTGACGTGAACGACAAAGAACAGAACGAAGCGAATCTTCGATCCGTTATCGAAAGACTCGAATCGAAATGGAATGAATCGGCAGCGAAAACGTACGAAAAAGAATGTAAAGACGCTTTAAACAAAACTAATATTTACTCCGAAGAAACGATAAATGATCTTCAGATCGAAAACGAGGAACGGAAACTACGAGAAGTAGAAAATAAAAACTTTTGTAGCTTTTCGATTTTTCCATCACCGTGTTTTTAAGTTTAATATCTTCCTTGGTTTCGATATATTTATAGATAACCCTGATGCAGCTCATTGAAGAGAAGGAAACAAAACTGGAAGAATCTCGGAAGTTTGCAAGAACGGAACGTGAAAAGGTCGAGATGTTGGAAACGGAATTGGAAGCGAAAGAATGTCAACTCACGTCGTACTATAACATCTTAGAAGTAAATGGAACCAGTGAAAAACGGAATTTTAAACAGAAATAAAACTTTGATTATTTTATTCTTTTTTAAACAACTTTTAAGAAGTTGAAAGTGTTTTTAAGAAAAAACTACAATATAGGAAACAAATCACATTCCTCGAAAAAACGTTCCTCGAACACATGGTTAATTCTGTCTTTCAGAAGAAAAATGAAGAGAAACTTGAGAGTGTTCTTATAAACTAGAAGAGTAGCTCAATCACTTAAGGGTATTTTCACGCTGATTTCTTGTAAAATAAGCTTTATTTATGTCGAGTTCGAAAATGATCCAAATTGAAACAAGACGATATTTTTTGTTATTTTTGTATAAAGGTGAAAATATCATTAACTGATTCAGGTATCGTTCTAGTTTCTAACAAACTTTTCAATTTCTTCTTAAGTGATGTTCTGAGAAATTCAGAATTACCAAAGTTCGAAAATAAGCTGTTCCGAATCTGTAAATTGCGGCTAAAAATATCTACGTTATTCATTTACTCTTCTAGTTTGTAACATGATTTTTGAATTCTTGTTATTCTTCGTTTAAGAAGCAAAATAGTTTGGTTAGAAACTAGAACGGCAGCTGAATCACTTTTAATGGTGTTCTCTTGTTTAATATCTTTCAAAATAAACTTTGTTTGCATGTTCAAATTTGGGTCATTAAAATAATTTGTTGAGCTGCCCTTTCTAGTTTCTAAAACATTCTAGTTTCTCTTCATTTTGAACTTCTTAAACGCAGAATTAATCAAGAGTTTTAATTGGTTCCAATGTCCTACGTTGAATTAAACGCCGTTAATTTCAGAGGAATCGTGAACAAATTTCGGATCTAGAGGCCGAAAAACAGATCCTTACGATGCAGGAAGTGGATCCGAACCGTCGTGGCAACTCTCTCTTTTCCGAAGTTGAAGATCATCGACAACGACAAGAAAAACACCTCAAATCTCTAAGAATCAAATACAACGATTTGTTTAAAGAGAATCAAGAGAATTTGAAGCGCATCGCTACATTACAAGTACTAACTAGTCTTGCACATTCTCTAGTGAATCTAACGATCATCCCTCGTAACCTTTTCTTTCGATCGTAACAGTTGAAACTTGCCGCTCAAGCTGCGTCTGTCTCAACTGGAGTCAGCGCTGCTCATGTCGAACATCTAGAACGACAAGTTGCAAAGTTACAGGCCGAACAGAGAGTTATCGTTGCCAAACAGGAGACGCAAGCCAAAGTACGAGTTTGTAACGACAGGACACATTTTTTAACTCGGGCCGCTGAATAATTTATGAAGTCACTGTCCTTAGATATACAGAGTGCCCCCCCCCCAAAAAAAAAAAGGAATACACTTTGGTTGTTAATAACTTGCCATGTTTATTTTTTTAAATTTAATTTAATAATTTTATAATTAAGAGTAAATGTTACAACAAACAGCATTATGTTTTTTAATGTTTAAATGAGGCATTATCTAAAATTTTAAAAATGTCACCCATTCGCATTGTTGACTGATGGTAAGACTGATCTGCAAGCAACAATTAACGCATCTCTTGTAATTGCGTAACAGTTTTCTTCGATTACTTGCCGTTTATACAATTATGGAAAGAAATCGAAGAGAATTTTCAACAACAAAAAATTTAATTGAACCCGTTAATTGACGTTTTCAGATCAGTTTCTTAGAGACTTTAGCAATTGCGAATGGGCGACATTTAAAACACTTGAATCGAATGCATCGCAGAATGCATCGTTTAAACATAAAATATGCGATGCTTTTATTATCTAATCTTCAATTTATTGTAACATTTACTCCAAATTCTAAAATTAAATTTCGGAAAATAAATATGGCAGCTATGAATAACTACATGTGAAGTTTGCCTCCATTTGATGGACACACTCTGTATTATATGGAAGTCAGGAATTACTAAGCCTTCGAATTTAACTGGCATTAAAGTGCAAACGTTCCTCAAACTCTGGTTATTCTGTCTTTCAGGAGAAAAATTAAGAGAAACTTGATTACGTTTTAGAAACTAGAAGGGTAACTCGATCACTTAAGAGTATTTTCATGTTGATATCTTTCAAAATAAGCTATATTAATAATTTAGTTACTCTTCTAGTTTTTAAAACATTTTGAATTTCTCCTGAAATGCAGAGTAATCAAAGGTCGAAAAAAAAAATAAGAAAATAAGTGTTTTACAAACTAGAAGAGTAACTGAATCACTTAGGGTTATTTGTGTTTTAATGTGAATTTGAAAATGATCAAATAGTAGTTTTAAATGTCTATAAAAAAAAGTTTATTCTGAAAGATATCAACATGACCATTCTATTAAGTAATTGAGCTGCTCTTCTAGTTTTTAAAACACAATTTCTCTTTAAGTATTGCTCTTCTGAAACACGGAATGGCCCCCCGAGTTTGAAAATCAAATTGTTCAGTCATGTGATTAATTAAAAAATCAATTCAAAAGTTATTCTCTCTGTAATTCTAACGAACAGACTTTCGACTTCGTTGTCGCTCAAGACAGTGGAAACGACAAACACGAATACTTGAAGGCGATGATAACTCGAGCTCAGTTCGTATTCGTTCTTTTTCTCTCTCGCCTCAGAATGGCTGTTTAATTATCTCTTTATTTTCTCGTTAGATCGCAAAACGAGGAGCTCGAAAGAGAATGTAAGATGCTCCGTTTGAAGTGTATGTCCGAGAGCGAGAACGGTCGAAAAATTCGTCGCCAACTATTTGAAACAAATCAGAAATCGGATGGATTACAAGCCGAAAACTTTCGTCTCAAAGTAAAAATGGAAGAACTTCAACGAAAATGCGGCATTGGTAATTTACACAATTTTAGACTCTTAAAAGTCGATTCCAAAATGACGTTTCTTGTTCTCAAATAGATGCTGACGTAAAGACCGCCGTTCTAAAAGTGATCGAGAAAGTTCCGACCGAGGAAAACTATGACTATGACAAGAACACGAATCTAATCGAAAACATCAATGTGTGTGTAAAGAAAGAAACAGTGACAGCGAGCAAGCAACCTCTTCCGAATCGAGTTTGGTTCTCGTCTGAAGTTGACAAGAATACATCGACGACGTCTGAAACCGATTCCGTTACAGAGCTAAACTCGAAAAAGAAGACGATTGTAAAGCCTTTGAGAATGGTAACCGTTACCAATGAAGAGAACAATGAATGCAAACAACAATAACCCCTAACTCCCTTTCAAACGAAAACCTAGAACTGAATTTATAATTGTTGTTTGACTCATTGAATTTTTTTATGCGATTTTTTAGAACTATTTTTATTATTCTTTTGTTTCATTAAAGATTCAAATGTATTTCACAAATGAACAGAATCAATTTCTTTAAATCTTTTTACGAATATTCGGTTTTTTCCCCCATTAATTTGCTTAAGATAATAAGAGACTATTAATCTCAAATTTTAAAGGGATGAACATAGATTGATAAAAGGATGAACATACTTTAGAGATTAACACGGTTTAAGGGGGATGAACATGGTTCATCTCACATAAAACCATGTTCATCCACCTTACAACCATGTGCATCCCTTTAAAGTATGCTCATCCCTTTAAAATTTCTGTTCATCCATATTAATATAGTGTTCATCTTTTTAACCTGACCCTTCAAGTACTTAGACGTATTCTTAATGATTGCTACACAGTAAGTTAACACATGAAATTTCATGTTCTTAATAGGATTAGCAGATGCTAAACGAGGCGTTAGCACGTGCCACCACATTAAGATAGACATTGGCTTTGTTTTTACTGCAAATATGAAATGTTAGGTTAGCCTCTTGTCTAGTTGAGCTGAGCAAGTACTCATCTCTAAGCACCCATTAAGAATACCGCCATTAGGCCAGGTCCATGTCAAGTTGACAAAACAAACTCAAGTGTTTTGAGACAAACTGGTGACAATTCTAATACATTTCTGCGACTGCGTTTTGTTTTATGTTTTGTCTACAAATTTAGAAACTATTCCATGTCCCGGCTCAAGTCAGGAAACATCCAAAAGGTTTTTTTTGTCTCAACATCTGTCTGTGCAGTGTGGCAATACTAAAGACACTTGTGCCCCTCTTATGTGGACAGCCATAGAGACACAAAACAACACCCAAATTTGTTTGTGTTGTGCCACAGATTTGTTGTGGGTTTGTCTTGAGTACTAGCTGACAAGACAGTTGTTCAGTTTTATTTTGTTTTCAAAATCTGCTTTTTCTAGCATTTTCGTCTGTCATTAATGTAGAACTTTTGTCAGCTTGATGTGGGGACCTGGCCTTAGACCCTAATTGAGGTGTAACTTGAAACAATTCACTAAGAAATTCTAATACACGATTAGAAAAAACGTTTTAAGGGAAACTCAATAAAATTAAGTGTTTTCTGCTGTATTACAGGAACAATTTTTTATATCAAAAATTGTGTTCCTGTAGGACAAGCACGCTGGATAATTGTCGTTCCTAATGGTTATAGTAATGTTAGGAAGTTTATTATTAGCCAACAAAGTGATTTGTCAGTGGTGTGGCGCAGACAACGGGAATCTACTACTTTTTGATATCAGAAAATCATTTTTTTATATCAAAATATAACTTCTTGGTATGAAAAGAGGCCTTTTTTCATATCAAAACTGAATTCTATTTTGTACATGAAGGGCCCCCATAGATATATTGTCTACTGTTAAAACCACTTTGATAAAACCTGTCAAAGTCATAAATGAAATAAAAGTAGCCTCTATATTAGGTAAAAGTTCCTCCAACAAAATGTGGAATAAAAATGTCAAGAAATGGGGAAGGAGAATAATATCATGAATCATAAGAAAGGGTGTGAAATCTAAAAAAAAGTTAGTCCTTTACACACGCATTTTAACAGTTTAACTCTAGATAAAGTTGTGGGAGAAGGAGGGGGGGGGGGTGCGGTGTGGCAAGTGACGACGAGAAATGTTTTAGTTTTGATTCCCACGCTTCTTCACTTGAGCTCTGGTTATGTAGATGTGGCTTCACTTTCGCTGCTAATATCAATTTTCTATTCAGCAACGTAAGACACACCTTACTTAACCAGAGCATAATAGGATTTATTGTAGTGGAGAGCAATCTACCGCATAACGTTTATATTTTACCCAACTTAAAATAGTGTTTAATTTTGACACAAAATTACGCTAATATTATTTGCTAGATATTGGTAAAAAAAAATTAATTAGCAATGGTAAGCAATTTATATATTTTAACATGTTTTAGATAACATCAACCAATTAGAAATTGAAACTTTACTCCAGAGGCAAAAAAATAATTTGGCGCGCTCAAGTGACTGCTGTAGCAGTAGCACATTTGACTAATCCTTGTAACTGCTTACTAACGTCATAAGGATCATTTTAGGACAGGCATTTAGAAATCGGGACATACAGAAGTTGGCTCCGCCCTTTTTATGACGAAGGCAACTTCTAATTGGTTGGTTATGTAGTCTGACGTCACATGCTCCTTTTTTTTCAACGTCGAACCACACAACAGACCAATTAGAAGTTGCCGGTCGTCATAAAAAGGGCGGAGCCAACTTCTGTATGTCCCGATTTCTAATTGCTTGTTCGTTTTAGGTGGACATATTATTCTGTAATATGAAGTTCAGAAATCAATTAGGTTCCCAGTGTCATTTGACTACTTATTAAATTACAAAAAAAAATTCTTTTGTCTTTTTGTTGGTTATGTTACAGCATAAAAGGCCCGTGGGCTTTGTGGGTTTGGTGGCCTTTGTGGGCATCACAGGTTTGGAAGGCATTTGAACATTTTCTCTCGTTGGATTCTTTACAAATGTATAGAACTGGATCACATATATTATTTCACATATTAATAAATGTATAACAGATTCCTCACTGACCAATCAATAAAATAAACGTATTGGGCTGGGCTGGACTCCAAATTTTTAATAATTTATAATTTTTAATAAGATAACCAGTTTTAACTATATATTAAATAAATTGGATATGTTCAATATGCAAATGTTTGAAATAAGTAGTTTTAATAAAATACGCGCTATAAAAATTAACTCCTAAATGCAAGTTTTTTTTTTAATAAAGCGATCAAAATCTTAGCTCCCCCCCCCCCCCCCTTTCATTGAATTTTGATAACATCATTAACAGAAAATTAGTTCGTAATGTTGTGCAATGTGCATGATGTAAACTAAACACTTCAAGAATTAATAGTTTAACTTTTATGTCATTATAAAAGTTTAGCCGATAATTAATTTCTCACATAAACGTAGTATATGAAAAAAATCATGTTATACAACAAGGGATTACAAAAAAAAAAGTTAATGGACATTCCCCCATTAGATTTTTGATTGATGGTGTCCTATTTCAATGTTATTTTCTCCCCTAATTTTATTGGTGTTTTAAATCTTTTTTCCATTGGAGGAGGGAAGAGTAGGAAAATGATGCGCCAGATGTTTCCAAAAAAAAAAAAACGGGAGAAATTTCTTGGAATAATATTAATAATTGAAAAAAGTAGAAGACACTTCGCCAAAAACGAAATTTAAAGTCAGGAATAAAAAAAATTAGTCAAATCTGTGGCAGCACAGTTGGTAGGATCATAAAATGGAAAGAAACGAAGAAAATTTCCATAGTGGACAAATGTTTGAAAAGGTTATACGACCACCACCTTTTTCGGATTCATTGGGACAGTGGAACGCAGGACAAAACAGGCCAATATTGGGACGTCATCTTCTCACTGTACCACCAGTTAGACCAGAACAAGAACCGGACATCGTTTATAAGATTCCCCATGAAATGAACGGTATACGGCATTGATGCTCAAGGGTTATATGTCGATGTGTCTTTAATAGTGATGAAAATTTAGAGACCTACATAAAAGCCCATGGGCCGGTAGGTGGGCTAGCCTTGGAACGGCATTTTTATGTTTAAGCCCATTGGGGACGGATTAAACGGATGAACATTTGGAGGGTAACACCAAAACCCCTAAGAATTGGATGAACACTATCTATACTTTTTTATACATCGTTGTTAGATGGTATTATGTTAAATTGTTGCATTGGGTCGGGGGGGGGGGGGGCACAGCCCCCCAGAATGTAAAAAAATTATTTTATTTAAAACATGATTTGTGTGTTCTGCACCCATGTTAATAGTGTTCATCCCAACGTTTTTGTGTTCATCCATGCTGTTCATCTTTTTATCCTGACCCGGCCCATGGGCCTGGTGGGATTTGTGGGCTGGGTCCAGTATAAATTCTCATGGACTGGGCTGGGCTCCAAATTTGTACACAATGTAGGTCTCTCTCTAATGAAAATGTTATAGAAAATTAGTCACGTCATAAGAGGAGAGATGGTACATTTATTCTTATAATAATAATGAGGTTATAATTGAAGTAATTTTCTGTTAACGTTTTTAGCGCTACAAGACTCATCAACATAACCAGACCTGTAGAGTTGGGAGATTGTGTACTAAATGTATTTTTGTGGCAAATATGAATGAAATCATCGAATTTGTTTGCGTGATTTCAGAATTGCAATAATAAGAATTCATTTTTTTTTAAAAAAAAAAAAAAGATATCGATCATGAAAATACTTTTAAAAAGAACGGTCATTTTGAAACTATCGTAATATATGTTCCACAAAGGACACATCATCATGAAAATATATTTTGAATACATTGCACCTCAGCAGGAAGAGTGGCACAACTCAAAAAACACTTTTTTTTGTTGTTGTTGTTGTTGTTGTTGTTGTTGTTGGGAAAAATGAGTTTAAAGTTAAGAGAAGATTCACGGCTTACTTTGGTGAGCTTTTCAAGTGCCAAAAACCGTTTAGACTATTCACAATAACGGTTTATTTTGATCTCCTACAATAGAATGAGATAGAAAAATTGCAACTTTAAACTCATTTTCCGAACAACAAAAAAAGTGTTTTTTGAGTTCTGCCACTCTTTTCTAGCCGAGCCGAGGTGCGACATGGTCAATATTGTCAAGAAATACTATATGTAAATATTAATATGCAGCAGCTACATTAATATTTTCTGAAAATCTCTATTGAAATCAAACAGTAAATATTGCATAATTTTGAACATATTTATGTAACAATTTGTCAATTTTGGCAACAATCTAATTTGCAGCAACTCGAAATATAGGCCAAGATTGTTGCCATATAAAATTACAATAATCACAATAAAATCCTAAAAATTACGAAATTAAATATCAGTGTAGTCATTTTCCGACTTTTTTTAAATGGTTTTAAGTTGATAAAAAAAAACGTGACTATTGTTAATAACAATTCTAATAAGATTTGACAAAATCTACAAATTTTGTACATAAAAGATATTCTGAAAATAGATGTATTGTACTTTTTATTTCAATGAAATTACTGCAATTTAGCTGTAACGTAGTTGCTATTCATTTTTCCTTAGCACAATAATCTGCCAATTGCTCTTCCTATTGAAACAATTTCATTTCATATGCTTCTGTTAGGTCATCAGACTTTCAGAACAAGACCGATTTTCCGCGCACAAGTGCCGCCACAGTTACCAGTACGAAAGAAACTTTCAGGTAGGACAAATATATAAATATTTTTTTTTAAAATTGGGTCCCCCTAAAACGCAGAAATTGCAGAAACTAGAAAACACCATGGCGCTTTATGAAATATCTTAAAATGTGGTGAAACAGCAGACACTCATAATATGAGCCAAACTGATATGAAATTGTAGAAACTGCTGAACCTTATTTAAAATGACCCAAATTAATGTGAAATTGCAGAAACTTATTTAAAATGACCCAAATTAATGTGAAAGTGCAGAAACTTATTTAAAATGACCAAAATTAATGTCAAATCGGAAAAACTAATTAATGTGGGTCGTTTTAAATGAGTTTCTGCAAATTCACATTAATTTGGGTCAGGATAAAAGGATGAACAGTGTGGGGTAAATAAAACCTAAAATAGATGAATATAAAACTGGATGAACACTGTACTAACATAAGTGTGGAACAATTTAGTCATTTTTTTTAAAAAAATCAAACCAATTGACTTTTTACATTCTTGTGGCCTGCGCCTCACAGACTCCCTTGCGTCACTTAATATAAAACCAATATAAAAAAAAGTACCGTGTTCATCTAATTGTAAATGCATTTTGTTGAGTTTTAAGGGTTACATCACACTGTTCTTCAGTTTATCATTTTAATCAGTCCTAGGTCGTTTTACATGAGTTTCTGCAATTTCACATTAACTTGGGTCATTTTATGTGAGTTTCTGCAATTTCACATTAATTTGGCTCATTTTATGTGAGTTGCTGCATTTTAGGGTTTCCTTTAAAAATCGAAATTTATGTTTCTCATTTCTTTTTGTTTGATTTTTCTTTTATAGTTCAGGCTCAAATTCACCCAGGAACCCTGTATTGCTCATTTTGTTTCCAAAATCAGGAGACAAGACAATGTTGGAGTAGCCACAAAATCAAAGATCGAAAGACTGGAATTGTGACATGTCCCATTCTGAGATGTCACGTGTGTCAATTTTGCGGTGCGACTGGAGATGGAGCTCACACTGAAGCCTACTGTCCAAGGCGACCGATTGGCACATCGGTAGCCACCGCTCTCAAAATGACTCCGAGAAACAGCACTGGACTCCGAAACAGGAACAGATTTTAAAAGATCTTCGTTCATATTTCGTGTGATACAGGAAGAAATCTGATTTTGTTTTTACATATTTCTTCAGCTTTTTTGTGATACCGGAAGAAATCTTCATTTGTTCAGAAATTTCTTCAAATATTTTGTGATACCGGAAGAATCCTTCATTTAACTGTTTCCCTTATAGCACAGATTCTAACATGAAAACACAAAAACAATCAAAAGATTTCTAGGCCAGTGTAACCAGGGCAAGAGCCCTGGGCATCACTTTTGAGGGCTATCAAAAAATTTGGTTAAACTTTTTTTTAAAAAAAAAATTGATTTTTACTCATTTATTTACAAGAATAATTATCATTATTCCAGGAACTGTTGTGAAATCAGAAAGACATTTTTCAAACTTAAAATTACGAGGCTACATCGCAAAATTACTTTGAAAAGCCTCTCCACAAAGAACGCTGCATCACTTTTCTACTGAGCCCATAGACCCAATGTTAATTTTTAAAATACACAACAGTCGCGGCGGCAACATGTTTATTTTTCATATTTAAAGTTGTCCAATAAGTTAAGTTTTCAAAGTGCAATGTGCACCTTAAATATATGCCTGATCAAGTGATAGAATGACAAAAGATTGGTAAGTGCGGTTAGATTTTTAAAAACTATTTCAAAATCGCGAATTTCTAACTCTTAAAAAAACCACACAAAAAATCAGCGGGTGCGCCAATGGGTTGGCTTCACTGTGGTTTTAATTGTTTTTGTTTTTTTAAATAATTTTTGGGATATTTTTTTACCAACATTTTACCAACATTTCTTATTTGGGGATACTCAATGTAGTTTGAAATTCGCGATTTTGAAATTTTAAAATATAACCGCACTTACCAATTTTATGTCATTCCCTCACTCGATCAGCATATATTTAAGGTGCACACTTCACTTTGAAAACTTAATGATGGACAACTTTAAATATGAAAAATAAAAACATATTGCGGCGACTACTGTGTATTTTAAAAATTAACGTTTCTTCTTTAACATCGGGTCTATGTGCTCAATAGAAAAACGACGCTAGCGCTCTTTGTGGCGAGGCTTTTGCGATGTAGCCTCTTAAATCAAAAGCTTTAGATTCAATAATGCCAAAAAAAACAGACTAAATAGTTTATCAATAATGTTTACGAAATTTGTAATACTCTTTATTTCAACAATTCTTTAGTATTTCCAATATTAAACCGTAAATGCACCTAATTTACTTTCAAAGAGAAAAAAAGTGTTTTCCCTCCCAACTTTCTTTCTAACACTTCCTTCATGCATCAGTGATTAAAGGCGTTTACCGCCATTTTTAAAATAGGGGAGAGACTGACAGCAGAATATTTTGAGGAGATTTTGTGCTGCAGCAGCATGCTCTAGAGGATGCTGCCGCGGCTGCAAGATTCTTCTTGGCTGCTCAGATTTCTACCACATATACAGTATAGTCCCGATTATCCAAGGTTCCGTGTTATCCGACCGTATTTTTATATATATTTTTCTTATACATTTTTATATATTTTTGTATGCAGTAAATACCAAACAAATACGATGTTGTATTTGCATATTCTTTTCCTTGCAGTATTTTCCTTAATGGCAGGAATGAGGTAGGTTCCAAGAGAGGAGGAAAACATTGTCGCAAGGTCAATATACAAACCGTTTCAATGTTAACATAGTATAACCATATGGTATGACCATATCCGAGCTGTTCTTGATCCACATCACCTCGGATAATCGGGACTCTACTGTATATTTAAATTTCAAAACTAAAGCCATCCCAACGTGATAATTCCGTTGAATCTCATTTGTTCTTGAAAGTTATTTCGGTGTTTGTTTGTTTTTTACTTTATTATTTTGTGTTGCATTTTGTTTTATGGCCGTAAACAGCTACAAATCCGAATCCGTTTCTACACAGTCAGTTTGTAAACAGCCAGCCTGTACCATATATTCAGAAGAAATCTTATTTTTATTTACAACCATTCCAGATAAAATTCACGTGCATTTTTCTAGTCTACCATTATACAAAAAACAAACTCCATTCATTCATTCCAAATGCTGTTTTTTTTTTCATATTTAATATTTCATTTTCTGTTTAAATATATGAATGTTTTTGCTATTTGCTTTTCAGGAATGAATGTTCTACTTGTTACTTTAAATGTGTGATTTTAGCAAACAATTTTTTGTACTCGTTCATATATTTTATTTGGCTTTTTTTAAATAATAAATCAAGAGAAATAATTCAAGAAATTTCATTTATTTCGACATGTGTGTATGTGCGAATGGGGAGGAGAGAGGAAATTGATATGAGGTTTTATGAAATCTGTAACACCACTTTTCCTGTTGATTTTCTTTCCTGAATTAATTGTAAGGCATCATTGATCTATAAGAAACACAACGGCGAATGGGTTTCATTAAGATTGGGGTATTCGAAAGTTCAGAAAACACGGTCGTCGTCGAAACTTCGATAACTCTTATATAAAGTCTTAAGCGTTGTTGGTTTCTTTACGTTTATTCACTTTTACCTTTTTATTATTAGATTTTATTGCTTTCATCATCTTTCAACTGAATTTGAAAGTAAATTCTTGACCAGAAACACAGAAAAACACTGTGAGCTTGTCTTCTAACAGGGTTGACAAAAAATCATAATTTTTTTAAAAAATATCTTGAGATTTTTGATGGAAATTATAAAAAAAAATATAATTTTGATGGAAATTATAAAAAATACCTGATACTTTTGATGTTTATTTATATTTTTTTTATATACAGGGTGGTTCAGAAGTCCCTGGCAGAATAGACTAGAATACGGCTCGTACAACACTTATCATCAGAGACTTGGGGAACCACTCTAGATATCATATTTAACGATATATTTTCCTATTTATTCCATCTGTTTGCAATGCCTAATGCCTTTAATTAGATTGAGTTGGCCCTATCTATGTTTATAACATTCTACGAGTTCCCCAAAATGAGCAAATTAAGTGAAAATGTTTCACTTCACATTGTAGCTTCTCACTTTGAGAAAATTACAAAGTGGCGGCGCCAAATTACCCT
Organism: Brachycybe producta; assembly: GCA_036925085.1. NCBI lineage: Eukaryota > Metazoa > Arthropoda > Diplopoda > Playtdesmida > Andrognathidae > Brachycybe > Brachycybe producta. The sequence continues at coordinate 913,735 of JAUPFP010000043.1, read as the reverse complement.
TGTTTTTGGAGTAATTTTTATGAACATGGCCGTCATATTTTTAGGTTTTCCATTACCTAATGTTTTGTAGATATAAGATTGAATTACGGATCATGATTGCAGGTCAAACTTAAAATCATTTCATGGGAAAATTATAGTAAATACATAAATATCATTTGGTACATATACATTGTATGTAACCACCCTGTATTTTCACAAATGCCGAAATTCATTTTTACGTACGTTTCATTTGAAAAAAAGGGCTTTTAAGTTTTTAACCTGTTCGAATATTAACTTCAGTACACAAAGACCGTTATTAGTTTGCACAAGAAAGGAAAATACTAAACAGCATAAGTAATCTTGAAAGTAGCGACCGTGAAATGCGTGTAAATTTAAACAATTATCAAAGACGACACAACTCGTAAGTATTATAAAAGGTAGAAAAAGTATAGAATCGTTTTACAAACCTCTTCGAGACGAAACGTCGTCGAAACGTAAGGATCGACATCTCCTTCGGAACACATCTCGATCACATCGTCTATCGTAGAACGATACACTTCCGGATTCGCAGCTCGATAGTAGGACAACGAGATCCCGGTCAAAGAAAACGCTTTCGGCAGCAAGAGATCGGTCGGCAACGACGGAATCTTTCTCGATGCAAAACCGGCAACGATTACTTTACCTTCGTGAGCAACACTAAAAAGAGAGAGAAAAGAAATAAAAAGAAGATAATCACCGATTGCGTTTCATGTTTGCAGACAGCGAGAACTAATTTAACTAACCAATTCAAACACTCTAGAAATAAATCGCCACCGACCGCATCGAAGACGACATCGACTCCTTTTCCATTCGTCACATCTTTTATCTTCTTTGTCATTCCTTTCTTGTCGTAAGATAACGCAGCAAACGCTCCTTTTTCTCTAACCAATGAAGCTTTGTCTTCCGTTCCGCAAACTCCAATCACTTTTGCCTGAAACGCATTTGAGGCAAGATCGACCGCTGCTAATCCCAATCCTCCGGCAGCGGCCGTAACCAGAATTATGTCTCTAAAAACCCCGCCAAAAACCCCCAGTGTTTTGATTCATAAAATGTAAAATATGTGAATAAATGAAGTTCAAATTGATTTTTATACTAAAACAACCCCGACAGAATCGTATCGATCGTGAAAGTTAACTCACTCCGGTTCGATCCGAGCTCTACGTACGAGTCCCAGGTAAGCAGTCGCATAACAATCGACCAAAGATGCTCCTTTGATGTAATCTATCGAAGGTGGCAACTTCCAAACGTCCTTAAAAACAAATATGCGTTCGATTCAACTTTTCGACATTTTTCAACGTTTCGATTTGAAAAATCGTTCAGAAATGGTTTCGTAATTGTCAAGTACTCTTGATAACGCAACGCATTCTTCTGCGAATCCTTCTCTCCTTTCTTTATTGACAGCTACGACACGATCTCCTGCCTTTAACTCGGTCACGGCGCTTCCCACCTCTAAAACATCTCCCGAAACTTCGAAACCTTGTTTAAAGGATAAGAAAATTATATATTAATATTCGAATCCGTTCGTTCCTTCTAAGTTGTTTTTCTGCCTGGTATGAACGGAAGCTTCGGAATCGCATCGTTATATTCACCGTTCACAGTTAAAACGTCAGAGTTGTTAACTCCGCAGCAATGAACTTTGATACGAACCTGAAAAAATTACTTATTTTTATCGAGATCCACTAATTTACAGTACACAGGATCGTGAATTTACTGAACTTGCAATTCCCTCAATAGCTATTTAGCCTCTTCCAGAAGAGCCTATCAGAAGGCGAATTAAAGCTCCGTTACTCTGTGGCTAACCTCGTACTTCGCCTTCGGCGCAAATTATTCTACGAGCTCCTAATTAAAATATTTACTGGACAACCTTTTTTTGGTGTATATCTTGTATGTTTTGCAACGGAGTCATTGGCTGTCCTCACATGTTCTCCTGGAAGCGACTAAATCCTATTCAGTGAATTGCCTGCTCTGGAAATTCACGTTCTGCGTTCTATAAATTAATGTATTTTCGTTTTATCTCTTGTTATCTCTCTCATTTGGACGATTTTTAGCCATATATCTATAAGAGATCATCCATTTAGAATGTATTTTATAATCGTTACGGTGCGTTCAGACTACTCGTACTCTTAATTGTTCACTTGTCGGGCTTGGGCTGTTGCCAACTGAGGGTTCAGAGTTCAGTTACCCGAGAGAGGCTTTGAATCGTGCAGATCCGATGAGTGCACCTCTTTGACAACAATGCTCGCGTGTCCATCCACATTACTCGGGGCTTGTCGACGAGCCACATCACCGAGCCCGCGAGCACGAGTAGTCTGTGTGGTTTTTCGCCTTATTTCGCGTCTTTGGCGCAGTGAGTGCTATTTTGATTAACAGCGGAACGGGTGGACACAGGTAGTCACAGTCTGAAAGTTAGGTTTAGTTAAATTAGGCTTGTTGCTGGGGGTCTGGGGGCGCAGCTCCTGTCTAAAAAACATTTCATTAAATTAGTCGATTGTTCCGACCGTTCCTCCCGTTGATTAAATTAGGAAACAGTAAAAACAATGGCATAAATGGATTAAATAATTCTTTAATTTAACTAAACCTAACCTTCCGACTGTGCCTACTGTTGTTCCAACCTTAGACCAGTCCGGCCCACGTTCCAACTATTAAGTGTCCACCCGTTCCGCTGTTCATCAAAATAGCACTTCCTGCAACGAAGGCGCGAAATACGGCGAAAAGACAAACAATCTCCTGCTTATCGAAAGAATAAAGAAGAAACTTAACACGAATACCTCCTCTTTCTGTAGTTTTACTATGTTTTTAATGTCGTCGATGACCAATTTTTGTCCAAACTCTTTCAAAACAGCTGCTCTGTAATGTCTCAAATGACGGATTGGTTTTCTTGATCCGATCGACGGCCAAAATGACTCATTTAATCGAACATCCCTTAAGAAACTAACAAATCTACGCGATAAAATACCGTTCAATGAACTCATCATCAGATTAAACAACACGATTAAGTAATTATTTGCGATAATTACAATGAATTAGTAAGAATATCTACAAAATCAGATGAAAACTTTTAATTCTTCCGCCATCTTGAAAAATGGTTAGACCGGAAATGACGAAATCGCGTTTCCCGGCTTTTTAGTGGAATAATCTATTAGTCAAGGGGGCGGACATTGGGGATAAATCTCGTACGGTATGCCAAGCCATTTGAGTTTTTATCCACATTTTACTGGATTTTCAGATTTTAATTATTTTCTGAGAATCCAGTAAACCGCGGATAAAAGTTTAAAATGGCTTGCCATACCGTACGATCTGCTGTGAATCTCGAACATGATTTTCTTCAATGTCGGCCCCCTCGATTAAAGCGCTTTATTGAAAGTTCATTGAACTCCTATAGTGATATGATTGAACATATTGACTGAAAATCCCCTAAAAAGGTCACTTTTATAAAATAAAAAGAAACGATAAAAGTTGTAGTAAATAAACAAAACCGAAAATTATTAGAAACTAGAAGAATAAATTAAAATAGTGAACCTGAAAAATGAAAAGAAATACAACATTTCGAAGTATTTCCACTGATGTTAGCTAACGTGCATTGAAAAAATGTCATGCCGAGAGCGTCTGCTATTCCAGTGGCATAGAAGGAATTTCGCGCACTTTTAACCCCTGAACAGCTGTTTTTGTCGCCCATTTTGAATGTGGTGATTGCGCTCCATGCTATACCCGAGGTAGCGCGTGCAGCATGAATAAAAAAAAAGAGGCGGTACAAAACCTACAATGATATTCTTACTGTATCTACTGGAAATAGGGGGTTTTCTCCCATTAGGAGGAGAAGGCGGTCGGACTGAATCCTGGCGGTCATAGGGTCATTCTAAACACTGTCACAGACTCCAACCAAACTCGGCAAATATATGTATAAAATATCGTGACATTATACTAAACAAAATCGAAATTTATTAGAAACTAGAAAAACCTGAAAAAATTAAAAGAAATACAACATTTCGAAGTATTTCCACTGATGTTAGCCAACGCGCACTGAAAAAACGTCATGCCGAGAGCGTCTGCTATTCCAGTGGCATGGAACAATTTTCGCGCACTTTTTAACACCAACACACCTGTTTTTGTCGCCCATTTTGAATGCGCAAGCTACATCAAGGACCTTATCTCAAGACCCACACATTTGTGTCAAGTTCAGCTAAACTAACAAACAAAAATTGGGTTTATATCAATAGGGTTTTATATTTTCTGGTTTTGACAATGCATTTTCTATGCTGCACTTGGACTCTTGTCCCTCTGCCATAGGCCTTTATGACAGCTTGCAGAGTAATTTTTCAAATTCAAATAAATTGGGTTTTGCTTTTGTTTCTGTAGCTTTCCTATTTAAACCACGCAATTGTTCTGTTGTTGTTTTAATATTAACTGTCCATCACAACATATCTTAGAAGGCCGAATTCCAAACGGACACTAGAAAACCCACCAAGAAAATATTTTTTGTAAAAAAATTAATTTTAATAAAATTTCGACCAAATTTTTTCATATATAATCACTAAATTTCACAATAATTATGATTCTTTCTTTGTGTTAAAATAAAACAACTTTTCAAACCTCAAAACAAAGACTATTTGCAGACTAGATGTTTTCATTCTTTCACTGCGTCGTACGTCCAGTACGGATACCAACCTTCTCGGCAAAGTGATCGAGTAGACCAGAAAGACCTCCACCGCTTGCATCTGGACCATTTCTAAAGCGAAACCCAACGGCCGAGACGTACAGATTATGAAAGGCGCTACGGACAGCATGTAACCGATTCGATCGACGTTGAAGAATGGAGAGTCCCCCCTCGCCATCTCCGCTCTCGCTCCAACTACATGCAAATATAAGTTAAACGCATTATAAGAGTCCCGAATTGAGGAACCAGCAAACGACATACGTAAGACTGCTTCTACTTGGTCGCGAATGGTTAGACTGATCCGAATTTGGCATCTGAGATGACGAATCTCTGGTTGAAGTCGAACCTCTCAAACTTCCAGTACCACTTATTATCTGCCAACTTAAAAAACAAATTCAAAACTTAACGCTACGCTGCAAACAACTTATGTATTTAAAATGAAAAAAAAAAAGGAAATTGAAGCAACTTCAAGGTATTAAAAGGGCATTTTCGTGCTGACAAACTTTGAATTAAATTTTTTAAAAAACTAAGTCCTAAAAGTCCTAATCTCACACGTTTTTTGACTCATTTCTCGAAAAATTCTTGAACCCTTGTGCTTTTCCAAGCTTTTTGGAACTTTTGGGCCTGTTGAGTGCTCCTGAGGTTTTTTTTTTAGAGCTTTTAGAGAAGGCCTTACGAATTAAATTAAGTTAAGCTTAATTCATATCAGTTAGAAGAGCAATAAAAATCAGTCACTCAACAGAGGGGGGTCACTGTGATTGGTTTATTTGTTCTATCGATGAAGTTTAGAGAACTCCTCATTAATTAGCCTTATAAAATCAATGCGGGGCCGGATGCAGCTGCGGGCCACATGTTGCACATGTACTATTTAAACAATCGGTTTGATGTAGACTTTTTTGAAACATATATAATCTTTACCTTCCACAACTAAACGCTGATGCATTGTCCGAAAAACGTCCAAGGTTAGATGGAACGGCTACAGGCGTAGTTGATGACCTGAAGCTTAGAACCGGCGAAGCTCCCAGCACATCAGAACCAGTCAAAGATGACACAGAAGTCCGTCCATGTGGTATTCTTTAGAAAAAACACCGTTCAACCTAAGTTCGTAACAGTGTCGCTACAAATTACAAACCCATCGGTATTTGTGGAAGTCGCAGGTGCAACGGGAGTTTCATCGGAGGATTCGTACGAACCGGTTGTAAAAAACAGCGGACAATCTTGACTTCGAGTACTGATCGAACTACAACTACTGTTCAAACTCGTGTTACTTCCACGGACATTTCCGGCATCTTGAATCGGAAATCATTTTCACAACAAATGCTTGAAAGAGAAGAACAGAGAAATCCTACAAACCTAACAGATCATCACCGTCGGCCTCCAAACATCGGCCCAAAGATTTTCTAGTAACGAGAAAAACAAAATCAGAAAGTGACGGACACATTCTAAAACGTTGTCCAAGGCAAAACTAAGATTTCACAAAACTAAACCTCTCCATTAGCTTCATTATAGTCAATACTTTAAGGTTAGCTTTATTTTGAAAGAAAAAAAATTTTAGAATAAGGCTGTAAGGTTCTCGCCTTCCACGCAAAGAAAACTCTTCCGACGTAATATGCTTCAGAAAATCGAAACAGAAGAATAAAATCTATACAAAAGAACGAAAAATTTGCAATGAAAAATACAAAATGAAACACTTTGAAGCATTCTTTTATTTAAAAAAAAAAAAGCTCACTTCTTCTCCTTTGCCGAGTCGATCGGGCAAATTATGTCTGCACGAATAAAAAAAAAAGCGTGATTAAATATAACGTTACCATCAAAGTTGAAAAATTCAGTAATTCTTCACAATCACTGACACATCAATGGCAATTCCAAAATTCAAAAATAATTTTCAAGAAATTCAACGCTTAAGTCTTATGAAAAGCTTGTTTTCAAACACTGGTTAGTTTTTGCGTTTCTGGAAATTGAAGTGTTAGAAACTAGAACGGGTAGCGGAATCACTTAAATGTTTTCATATCGGTATCTTTCAAAATAAACTTTCGATAAAGAAAAAAATAATAATCATCATTAAAAATTATCAACATGAAAATATTCATTACACGATTGTGAGCTACCCTTCTAGTTTCTAATTCTACTCCTGAAGGAAAGAATAACCAGATTCAAACAGGCAGTTAGAAATAGGTCAAAGCTTCAATTGGCTCCGCCATTGTTATGACTGGCAACTTCTGATTGGCTGGTTATGTAGTCTGACGTTGAAAAGGGCGGAGCATATGACGTCAAACTACATAACCAACCAATTAGAAGTTGCCGGTCGTCATAACAAGGGCGGAGCCAACTGAAGTATTGACCTATTTCTAACTGCCTGTGAGTTCAAGGGGCATTTAGCCATTCACACTTTAAAACAAGAAGGAAACCTTATCATTTAAACTCTGAACAATGGAATCCAAAGTAGAAAACGTCCTTTCAAGATTTCGTAATAAAACCATGAACTTTATGAAATTTATGTTAAAAGACTAAGGGAAGAATCACACATGCTGGAAAAAAATTGCAGAAATAAAAAAAAAATCTGATTATTTCTATGGTACTTGGCACCTAAGGCGCATCTCCTAATACCTTCCGAAGTGCTATTCAATGAGACTTTATTCTTCACGTGCGATTGATCGCTAAGGCCTTGTTTCCACTGACGTGAAAATGTGAACTTTTCGATAATTTCAACTTTTGAAAAATAGAAGACACGTGGCCTTTGCCTATGATGGTAAATAGGCCCGGAGGGGTGGGGGGCAACGTTTTTCTATTTTTCAAATCCTCAACTCGCTACTAATTTTCCATTTTTTCAAACAAATTCGTGGTTTTGCACAGAGTATCTAGTGATTACAAAGAATGGCCGACTCACTTTGACAGTAACACATGAAGAAAAAAAATGAATATTTCTCTAACCCAAATAGGAACCAATCGTATGCTAATGTTAGATATAGAATTTCGAGCGGTTTCAATGACTGATGGATCTTTCCGTCTGCCCACAATGAAAGCCTCAAGAGAGACACAAAAAGCGGCGTACGATCCCAACCGGAAATACAATGAATAAGAACACCACTTGTACCTTTGTTTTCCAATTAAAAAAAAAACAACATTGCATTCTTAACACTTAACTTAATGGATGAAAAATTTCTAATAAATATTACCTTGAGAACAGTATTTGAGCAACAGTTTCAGGTAATTTTGCGTCAATCTCACTACATCCCACGTCTTTTAGTTTTCAAATACAAAAACCATACACAAAACAAACGAATTAATATTAAAACACAAACAAACTTAAAAGCTTAAGGACCTTATAGGATTTCCAATCGATATCTAACTTGGACGCAATGTTATCTGCAGGAATAACGAGCCTCGCATCAACGTACGGCTGATTCCAAGCAAAAACAAGACCGCTCGCATTGTAGCCGTTGGCACTAAACTCGCGAAAAAACTCGCAACCTGACAGAAGAGAGAGAGAGAGAGAGATATTGAAAAGCAAAACGTAAAAACATCTCGAGCGAAAAACAAACAATTTCGACAGAAAGTATCGAACCAACCGGGATAGGGCAGTGATACAATTGTGAAATCTGAATAACGGTTTTCTTTGTCGACTTTCTCGGAAGACGTGATCCTGTAAAAATAAAACGACAAATTTTCCAAAAAAAAAAAAAATGGTTATGACATCAACGTAGAAAAACGTGCAACGACAGAAGATGATGAAATTACTTCATTCCAAACTTGACTTTCTTCTTCTCGACCATCAGATCGCAGATATGTGAAACGGAAAGCAACTTTAAAAGGCGGATGTCTTGCGACCGCACACGATCAAACAGCTGCCAGTCGCTTTGAGTATTTAAAGAAAACCCCGATTAAATTACCTCATTAAAAAACAAAACAGTTCATTGAAATATAAACCTCGACGTCTGTGGTACTGGAATTTCGCTTTCTTCGTCTTCTTCGCCACCTTCCTCTTCTCGATAAACTCCCGTCTTACCTTTTTTTTAAGCAAACAAAATCAACGTTTATAAAAGAAAAACAGAAACAAAAGAAAAAATGACGCAGAATGTCTTCAAAAAGTCATGCTTTATCATAAAATCAAAGAACCTGCGAAGAAAAAGTCGTAACCCGAACGTCCGTATATTTCGGGACCACCGGATAAAGTTGCAGAACGACAAATATGCTAAGAAAAGTACAAATTACGACGAATATTATTACAAATGGAGATCAGTCCCAACCGAGGATTTATCATTTTTAAATACTCTGCCATCCAGTAAGATAACAGGCACCGGAAACCGAGCTCGACATCGAGCTAACCGTGCTCTTTGACAAAGATCTTTAAGTTTTGTGACATCGTAGAGACTCTGATAAAGAGAATCCTGTTCTTTTTCTCTGTAACAGTAACGCAAAGAGTTAGGCAAACCAGTAAAAGGCAAGAAGCTGCACGATTCTCGAAGACTCACTTTCGAGGAGGAGCATTCGAAGCTTTCTCGTACTCTAAAACGACCAACTTCGAAGGATATTGAGTCGTTAATTCACCACCAAGATTATCAATTTCCTGTAAAATAATTATTGTTTTCATTCGTTAAAAAAATAAACAATCCTTCTGATATAAGCAGAGTTGCATTCATTTAATTTTTAAAAAAAAAAATCTTTTTTCGGTATTCTTTTGACTAGGAAACGCTAGCCTCTTAAGCTGAACAGCATCACACTAACCACTTTGTAACGCCACAAAGTTGTCCATGTGTTTACACGAGATACAGTGACTATGAGTGGTTGCGTCCTGCCACAAACAATGACCACCCGCCTGTTTATCAGTGATGATGTAAGGTCATATAAATATATCAGTGAAACAAACTGACTGCAGGACATTGTTTTCAAAAGTGGTCCTCCATGTGAAGCAAACCGCTTCAACCACTTTGTAAACACCAGAAAGGAACGCCACAACGCGGTTCGTGTGAAGCCTACCTAAAGGTAGAATTCCCTATGAGCGACTGCGACCGACTTGATTCAATAGTTTTATATGTAAGCCGTTAATTTGACGCGAACGGTGACCAGAGTGCGCAACCGGCGTCTCTACTGTGCGACTGCGACTATTCTGCTCGGAGAGCAGGATGGTCGCCGTCGTGGCAGTAAAACGATCCGAAGCAAACACTAGGGATGTTAACCCACGACTGACGATCACCAGTCGCAGAACAACGCGACTACGGTTGCGTAAGACTGCAGTCGCAGTCGCTCCTATGAAAATCCACCCTTAAGACTGCTCCAGAAGCGAGGAATACGATGAAAATGTTGCACAAATTGCTACGTAAACGTTCCTAATTAAAAGAATTACCACATTTTTTTTATTTAAATAATAACAGGAATATATTTTTCATATTTGAACATTGGCAAAAGAAATTTTTTTAAACTTTTTAATAAACGTTATTATAAAAATAAAATTCACATTGATTATTTTAAATTTAATAGTTTCAACAACAAAAAATAATTCAAATCATTGCTTTTTTTAACTTCTTAATTTAAATATAAAAAAAAAACAGATTAAAATCAATAAAAAAAATCATGATTTGTTTTTGCAACCCTGCATCAGAATAAGATTAGAAGAAAAAAACCGGACAAAACGACTTACAAAGTAATGATAATCTCTTGAAAACAATCTTAAACAAGTTTCACTGATCTCGTCTGCCTAAATTTCAATTAAAAAAAAAATATGTAATTTTATTAGATCGAAATAGGTCAAAAATGATTAAATTTCATTATGTTCAAGAAGGAACATTCAATAAGAATCTGACAGGAGGACAAAGGTTTTATTTGGCGTTATTATTTTCGCATTGTAAACATTACTATGAAGTTACTACATATATTTCGGCGGAAGCAATTCTGTGTAAATATACAGGCATGTAAGCACAGCAAAATAAGTCGTTTGCCCCGCCCTTTTATATCAACCAATTAGAAATGGAAAAAGGGCGGGGCATGTGACGTCACACCCAATAACAAACCAACTAGAAGTTGCAGATCCTCATAAAAGGGGCGGGGGGGGGGGGCAACCGAAAAGTTAGAGCTGAGCACACTTGCCTGTGTCACTATCACAGGCATGTGAAGATAGCTGCAGAATTTCTTTCGCTCCGCCCCTTTCATGAGCGTCATCAATTTCTAATTAGTTTGGTCTAGGGTCTGATGTCACATGCTCCGCCCTTTTTAATTTCTAATTGGTTTGTAACTTGGTCTGACGTCATAAAAAGGCGGAGCCAAAGAAATTCTAAAGCTGTCTACAAATGACTGTGCAAATATCAAGAAGCCATTACAAAAAAAAAAAAATATAAGAAACCACAAAAGGTCAAAGTTCAACTTGTAATAAAATAACAAAAACAAGCCACACTTCAAATCGAAGCCAACACCCGATTGCGACATTTTCTTTTTCTTTCTAATGATAAATCCAATCGGGAAGTGGAATATAATTGAACCAGATAACTTTTTTTTATTGATAAACAACAAATAACTAAGAGAGGAAAGGGTTAGGTTGATTAATTTGCATAAAAACAACTATAACGCAAACATGAATGAAATACGTTCAACCATGTGTCTTTTGAACGGTCATTGACTTTTAACGAAAAAGGCGGCCATTTTGTGTCCAACGTGGTCCTTCTCTTAGGTTCAAGACTACGATTTGACACAAAACGGCAGAATATGATCCAATAAGACCTAAAACAAGATACTATCATGTCTTTCTTATGCAAGTCACTGATAACACGACAGAAATTGGAATTCATCTGTCCAAACTACCATACGTATTCAAAGATTTCAAAAGGACACAATATGGCCGCATTAACGTGACATGAAATGTTTTCGCGAGTCGCATAATTTACCTTGGAATCCTCCCCTTTCGATCGAAATAAAGATTTTGCAAAGTATTCCAACAATAAACGAACATCATCGCTTGTTATTTCTTCCATTTCGCGCATTGTCTCATTGCTAACTTCTAGTTTTTTCTCTAATTCTTCCTCGTAACTGACTTCCAGTTGAAATTCTAATTCACTACTGGCATCGGCACAACCTGATGGGTGACGCCATTTTGTAGGCGTGTCACCACGACGTAAAGTCGGACTCTCGCACGCCATTGGCTGAACACCTAAACTCCTCCCCTTCCCTATTACGTTCCACCCTTTTAGCCTTTACCCTCCACGCCCTCAACAAATCTTTATACAACTTTTCCTTTTCTCCCGCCGTTATGTTTCGCCGGCGTTAAATCGGTTTTTGGCAGCGTTTTTTTTTTTCTTTCTTTTCTAAAACAGTTTCAAATGCGACGAATCGCTTGCGGAATAAGCGGCGGAGTCGACAGCAGTATTGCGGCGTTGTTACTATTGCGCAAAGGTATTATTACATGTGGCAATATGTTGTCCTCTATAAGGATGATCAAAAGGCCGTTCGCGAACTTTTCGCGTATTTTCCATTTTTAACTTATGAATGATTGTCCCACGACGAACTCCTCACAGTTAAACTTAAAATTCGATCCGAAATGAAACGATTTGAGTTTAATAACTGCGTAAAATTGAACGAAATTGCCATCACGATTGAACAACATGGCAGCGACTTATTTACATTGAAACTAGTGCTGATAAATTTCACAGTGATTTAGGCTATGTAAGAGCGTTTCGGAAAATATTCGACGTCATTGGACATGTGACACAAACGTACTTGCTACGCTTAAAGTTTGAAGCTTGCGTGACTTAAGTCGCAGAAGTAGAGAGGGGTGAACAAATATGGCGTCCGATTATTATAACCAGTTAGTCAGAAAACGCCATATTTGAACATAAATAAATAGGTATATATAGCTTCAAATATATGATGAAATGTCACGATTTGACATATTCCCCGTTTTGGTCATTTTTCTTATTTTTTAAATTGATGATTCATCATAGCGCTAAAATAAAATAAGAAAGCGCTCATCTAGCTCAGCTGCTAGGAAGCGCTGTGAATATATTAACCTTTGTGACCGTATGATTAGGGACAAAGTCCTTTCAAAGTTGTCAGATAATAAGCATACTAAAATCTTTACATTTAAAATTTAAATCCCTGAATATATTTTTCATCTTAAGGTGGTTGAATAGATAAGAATTTTATTCCCCCCCCCCCATGGCGCCACTGCAGTGGCTGTGTGTGTTCTATAGAAAATCTCTTACCCTCATCTGCAGTTTTGAAAAAAATTTACGTTTTTCACGAGAAACATTACGAAAAAATTGAGTGTTTTAGAAACTAGAATAGTTGGTGATAATGCTAAAAGTTTTTTCATGAGAATATCTTTAAAAATAAACAATTTATGACAGTTTGAAAAAGGAGAAAATAGCTATAAAACTGCTATAATATATATATTTTTTTAAGATATTAAAAAATGAAAAAACTTTTTAGCATAACCTTCTACCATTCTAGTTTTGAAAACAATTTGAATTTTTTTCGTAACGTTTAAAAAAAATGTTCGCTTGACGTTTTTGCATCCAAATTTTCCAAAAATATTTATAGAACTTAAACATTAGCCACTGCAGTGGAGCCATCCAGGGTGGTGGGGTAGAACAAATTAAAATAAAATACCTATTCAGCCAAGGAAATTGAATAAACTTATTAAATAATTTAGGTTTTGACGTGATTGGTGTTTTCATGCGTAATTGGGACCAGATCGAAGAAGATGGAATTTGTTCTGCCGACAGAGATTACGAGGACGGTTTTTTGGTTTGCAAAAAACTTGGAATTCCTTTGGTAGAAGTAAACTTTGTTAAAGAATACTGGAATCTCGTATTTTCGTCCGTATAATTGTGCTATATTTATTTAGAAGAAGAAAAAAATATTTATTTAAACTATTTTTTGTTTGCAGCGAACTATTAAATGGATACTCGAGAGGTCTAACACCTAATCCTGATGTATTGTGTAACCGCTACATCAAGTTTGATGCATTCTACAACCACTGCATAAACCGTCTTAATGTCGATGCGATTGCAACGGGACATTACGCAAGAACTAGCTTCGGACTCTACTTGGAGCGATACGTGGAAAACAAAAACGTTAAATTGTTACAGGCACGAGACCAATTTCAGGATCAGACGTTCTTCCTGTCGAGGTCTCCACAATCCGGTTTACGTCGATGTCTCTTTCCGTTAGGAGAACTGTCAAAGTCCGAAGTGAGGCAGCTTGCAGACGATGCCAAATTGACGGCCGTTGCTCGAAAGAAAGCTAGTGCCGGTATTTGTTTTGTAGGACAGAGAAATTTTCAGAAGTTCATCGGAGAATATCTCGACGACCGACCGGGAGACTTCATAGACATTGACACGAGACAAGTAGTTGGTTATCATAGAGGCAAATCAAAGTACTGCAGATTACGATAAAAGAATCCATACCTTATACTGTGTTTGGTTTTACAGGAATTCATCAATGGACGATAGGTCAGCGATGTCGATTACAAACTTTTCCAAAACCGTACTTCGTAGCTAGAAAGGATGTGGCAACTGGACATATTTTCGTGGTAGGTAACAGGTCTCTAAAATAATAGACAATATCGGGGTAAAGATGGATATACCTCATTGTTGTAATTTAAACATATTAAATCTTCATTTACCAGTTTTCATAATGTTTACATATACAGCCTAAGATAACAGTCATAAGATAATCATTACATGTTATGATTGTCAGAATTTGATGATTTTGTTTCTTCCGTAACAAAGCCCTCGATTTAAAATGTTGTCTTATTTGAAAGGCTCAAGGACACGATCATCCGTTTCTGTATTCAACAGAGTTCTTAGTGGACAACACATTTTGGATCGATGGCTCACCACCCAACAAACTAACAGAAAACCAATCGATAGAATGCAAATTTCGGTTTCAACATACACATCCATTGGTCAGGTGCCGTATGGAGAAGACGACCAACGACAATCAGTTCAAAGTCGTCTTACTCGATGGACCATTAAGAGCCTTAACACCTGGACAGGTAAAAAAATAAAAAGTTGAGAATGAGAAATGAAACTTAAAACACACAAAAAAAAAACTACAAAATACCTTTTTTGTTTGTTACAGTACTCGGTGTTTTACGATGGCGAAGTTTGTCTTGGAAGTGCACAGATTATTCAAATCGAACAAATGTATTGAACGAACTTGTTTTTTCACCAACAATTTATTTTTTTTTTAAAAAAAGTAGTCTTTTTTTTAAAAAAAATGTGTTTTGAATATGATGTTTAATTTAGAAGTGCATTTTACAAATAAACAAAGTTTTTTTTTCTTAATTATTAAAGTATGAAGTTTTAAATTTTTTTTACTGGCACAATAATTATTAGATTAACATTTTACTTAACTTTCTCAAAAGGTTTAACAATTTTTTTTGTCACTCTCTCTTTCTCTAAAAAAAAATGGCAGCCTCTTTTTTCAATATATTTCGTGTACAATCTTGAGGAAACAGATATGTCCCCGAGTGGAACAACTAATTATTGGAATGCAACTTCTAAATTCTTGTTTCTAATAAACAATCGTTTATTATATTGTAAACACTCTTCTACTCGATGACTCAAGTCTATTTCACATTAACAGTTTAAACCAATTATTATAAAAAGCAGTTTTTTTTTAAGAAATCATAGTCACCATCATCGTCAGTTCACTGGAATTTTTTCTTCAATCCCAAACTCTTCCCTATGTAAATTAGCGAATATTTTGAATATAGATTTTTAAAAAAAAATTTAAACTTAATTTTCATTTTAAGTTTCGTAATTTTCACCAAAGTAAAAACTTTTCAACAAACTGGTATCATTTGGAGAGAAAAAAAAATATATATAAATTACAATGGGTTCCATGAGTTTGCTTTGAAGCGATTACTGAAGAGGGAAAAACATCGACAATCAATTTTAAGACGTAACCAAAACAGTCATTTTCGTAACAAACGAACCGAAATTACAGTAGAAGTCTCGATTATTCGTGACCCAATTATCCGGGGTTCCATGTTATCCGAGCTAGCCTTTTTTTTCGGCACAAAGTAAAAAAATAAAGGCTAAGTGACGCTTTAAAGAGTTTCCATTCGTTTGTATAATTGCAAAAAAAAAAAAGGAGGATATGTACAGTAGTACTAATTGGTTTCTTAAAAATTTGAAGACCTGGCACGTCGCTCTAGATGCCAGGTTTTGTCTTCCACGGAAATTCCGTGCTAACCAAGTTCGACCGTATCAGAGCTGTTCTTTGTCCACATTAATTAGCTCGGATAATTGGGACTCTACTGTTATTTAGAAAAGGTTAATTTAGCTGAACAATCATCATCTTAATAGGGCTACTTTTCTACCACATTCATAAATTTTGTGCAAAACCAGCAAAACCTTAAGATAATTCGACTATTGGGGGGGGGGGGGGGGGAAGAGAATCGAGAGAGAAAACATCGAATAACAACTGTTCAAGGCACAGTCAATATAAATATGCTATGAAATGCTGTATTTTAAGAATCGCAGTTCTCTTGAAGTTGTTGAACTTAACCAACTTTGCTCCACACTGCGTAGACTAGCTTAATTTTAAGAGCGTAAGTTCCAAACATTGCATGTAACTGCAGCAAGAACGGTTGGAAACGTAAAAAAATTGAATTTTCTTTTTTGCTTAAATTACGAGGTGGTGGCACTGTTATTTCTAGTTTACCAGTGCCACTCTCTCTCTCTCAACGAGTGATTTGTTTTTCAATTTACATTTGCCTTTTTTAATTTTTTTTACATAATATTATTTTAAAAACTTTAAACTTGTTTTTAACGACAAGAAAACTGCGGAGTTTTTTTTTTTTTTTCATTATCGCTTATTAAAAAAAAGTTGTTAACGGGAAGATACTTCATTAGTAATTACGAACTCCTCTTCGACTATTTTTTTTACATCAAAATAAAATAATAATAATAATATTAATAAAAAAGTTCCACATACAAAACGCCAAAAACAAAACAAAAAAAAAATGACTCGATCTTCGACCATCTAACAGCAACACTTGTTCTTTTCGTACGTTAAACAGCTCCTTTCATCATTTGCACATAACACTCACCACTCACACTGCGAGACATTAAAGAGGAATTGTCTCTTGTTACGAGGATTTAAACAAAACCACAAAACACTTACGTACACACGACTTACATTACACATTTACACAAAAGAAAATAGAAAAGACCAAACTAATTTACAGATGCTAAATTATTATCAATCCAAAAAAAAACCGATCGAACAAAAACCAGGTGGCAGTGCTTTTTTTTATCTTAAAATTTTTTGTTTACAAACATTCGTCCGTTCCACTCTTTACCTAGTTTTCTTTCTCTCTCCTTCGTTTCACTTTTCATTATTAATCTAAGAATGTCAATCATTTAGTCGCGTTCTTTTTTTTTTCTCTCTCTCTCCGAACTTCAAGAACTGCGTCCATCCGAATGCGAATCACCGCTGTGATTCGTCGAATCGCTGTGATTACCGTTCTCGGTACCACTACCTCCGCCTCCACCGTGTATCGAACTCTCAGAAGAGGCGAGCGAAGGTGGATGTCTTTTCGGCTGGAACTCCGTTATGATAACGGTCACGTTATTCACCGTAACAGCTTTGTGTTCCGCACTGCTACGATCCACGTTCTTCAGTTTTGGTCTTTTGGAGATTTTATTAAAAAAAAAATGAACAAATGGGGGAGGAGGAAAAAAAAAACAAATCACATGAAACTAGTCAATAAACAATTATTATAAAGCTGAATCTGCTGTTATTTTCAGCACTTGGAGTTTTGTTCACTTAAGAGGCTACATCGCAAAATTCCTTCAAGAAATTTCCACAACGAGCGCTGGCATCGTTTTTCTATTGAGCCCATAGACCCGACGTTAAACACAGAATGTTAATTTTTAAAATACACAGTTGCGGCAATATGTTTATTTTTCATATTTAAAGTTGTCCAATATTAAGTTTTCAAAGTGCAATGTTCACCTTAAAAATATGCTGATCGAGTGATAGAATGACAAAAAATTGGTAAGTGCGGTTCTATTTTTAAAAACTATTTCAAAATCGCGAATTTCTAACTATTTTGAGTATGCCCAAATAAGTAAAAAAAAAACATCCATTAAAATACCAGTAAAAATAATTTTAAAAAATCACAATTAAATCACAGTGAAGTCAACACATTGGCACATGTGCTGATTTTTTTTTTGGGATTTTTAAAATTATTTTTACGAGCATTGTAATGAATATTTTTTGCTTACGAGTGCGTACTCAATGGAGGTTAACATAAGAGTTATAATATTCGCGATTTTGAAATATGTTTTAAAAATAGAACCGCACTTACCAATTTTTTGTTATTCTATCACTAGATCAGCATACATTTAAGGTGCACATTGCACTTTGAAAACTTAATATTGGACAACTTTAAATATGAAAAATAAGCATATTGCCACCGCGACTGTTTATTTTAAAAATTAACGTTTTTTCTTTAACATTAGATCTATGGGCTTGATAGAAAAACGATGCTAGCTCTCTTTGTGGAGACTTTTCGAAGTAATTTTGCGATGTAGCCTCTTAAGGTGTGATCAACAGATTTTTATTAAAATTAATTACAAATGATGCCACTAGATGGAGTTACGTGAATTCACGTGGCCACGCCCTTACATGTCTATGGATGTGGCTAAGTTAAAGGAGCGAATTTACCGGTAAAAGTATTTAGGTTTTCAAAAGCATTCTTTTTACAAAACTCATCATTTTTTTCGAAACTTGATCAATAAATGAAGCAAGTGAACCCTTTTTTGTGGCGATCTGTTCAGAAATAATTATTTAATAACAGTTTCAAAACGCCGATAACAGCAAAAATCGTCGTTTTACAACTGTCGTAAAACGATTATTTCCAAACTGATCGTCACCAAAAAAGGGTTCCCTCGCTTAATTTATTCCGAAAGTTTCAAAAAAAAAAAAATAATGAGTTTTAATAAATGCTTTTAAAAATCTACATAGTTGTACCGGTAAATTTGTTCCGTTAAGGGTTTTTTTTTCCCACTGTACAACTCAATAGGCGTGGCCACAGAGCATGATTTATAACTAAAAACTAGGAATGGGACATTCGAATTCTCGAATCTTGAAAAATATTTGAGATTTGAAAACGCGAATCTTCGCGCTTTTTTCGTCTTTCGAATCATAACCTTAAAAAAAAAAACTGTTAAAAAATTAGGTAAAATTAGTTTTAACTCCATTGACATCCAATAGAAGCGCTGACTAACAAAAAAAGGTCGATTATTGCAATTTCGGTGGTGGTATCCGGATAACCAATATCATCATCTTGCGGCGACCCTGAGTGAAGCCGCACTGTTTATTATTATTATTAATAATTTAATATTTAATATTATTTCATTTATTTGTATCTTCTTAATGAATAATATTGGATTCTTAGATGAAGAATTCGGGAGATTCGAGAACCTTTTAGGATTCAGATTCGAGAAAATTTAGTATTCGTCCCCCACCTCTAATAAAAACTTAATGGTCACACCTTAATTATTTGATGGCATTTCATTAGAATGAATAATTACACAGCATTTCAGAAACAATTTTTTTAAAAAAAATTGAAAGTGTGTTAGAAACTAGAGTGAATGAATAAACGAACAAAAAATATTTTTATGAATGCGATTTTTAAAAACGCATCCCGATCGTTAGCGTGTTACGTCTCCAATATGTAAACCCAGACAATTTCTGTACTTTTCGCCAACGTGGCTCGTCTCATTCGTTTAACGTTCTAGATTCCAACACGCTTTAACTTTTTTTCTTGTAGCTGATTCGAAAAAAACTCAAACTAATCAAAGTTTGTAATTTTCTTTCTTCGAGTCCTTCATAAACGAACTAAAAAAAACTACAAATAAATGTTCTCGTCTTCCTTTAGATCCGCTTTTCTAGTTGTTTTATTTACTACACTTTTACCTTTCATTGCTTTTGAATACTAACCTTGCTTTTCTTATGCATTTTCCTTCGGATGAAGACGAACTCTTCTTCTCCGATTTCGTCGCTGCTTTCTCGTTCGTTCCGCTTACGTTCGCCAGTTCCGACTTACCGCTACTTTCCTTTTTGACTTTAGGTACGACCTGAGTGTATTGCTGCGCCACTTGCTGAGCGACCAATTGAGGGTTTATCCTTGGTTTTCTAAGATTAAAACAACGAGAATATCAAACATCGACGTTCAGAATCCAACAGATTTTCATCTCTCCTCATCTCTCTAGAGAGAGAGAGAAAGAAAGAGAGAGAAAGAGAGAGGGAGGGAAAACTCTTTAATACAAACCTAGTAGACGTTCCTTTCCTCACATCACACATCATACACTTGAAAGCTTCGGCCGAATTACGATAAGTGCAAACGCTGCAGTCCCAATGACTTTCTTCGGTCAGCTTGGACTGCCGTTTAGATCGTCTGAAAAAAACACAATATTCATACCTTTAAAACCCTCAAAACAACTCAAAAGTGAATCAGAATCGCTTATTTAGCTTCAAAACAAGTATTTTCAACATTAAAATGTGATTTGAACGTTGAACCCATCGATTTGTTAGCTTCAAAACCTCACAAAACAGCTTTATTTAAATGTGTGCAAGTGTTTAAAGATAAATAAAAGCGTAATTTTGTGTAATTTGATTGAAAAGTGACATTAGAGAGGGTTTAAGCCTAAGTATGAGAAGTCACAAAATGGATTCTCCTCCTCCTCCTCTCCCCACCCACTTTTTTTTTTTTTCGTTCACTTGAATCGCATTTCGACGTTTGTTGTTTTCAATTTATTTACCTATTTGGGCTCTTCTTCTGGTCCATATTCGAAGAGCAGAGCCAAGAAAAGCTGTTTCCGTTTAAAAACGGGACCAGCCTCCTTGTTTTTCGCTCAAAATCTCTTCTCAAAAGATGTTAATTTCTCAAGAAAACACCGTTTTTTTTCTGCAACACACGCATAAGGAAAGAGAAAGTGAACGCAGAGAAAACGACATCAGAGACATCTATCAGTCAACGATAAAAACAACAAGAAAATCAACTACCTAACGCCATCTAGTGCGTACAAAAGAAAACTTTCATTTGAAGTTATACAGGGTGGTTCACATTTATGTCTACTCCCCCACTTTTAATAAAATAAATTATTATTAATAATAATAATATTAAAGCAATTAATAATTATTATTACTATAATTAATAATAATTATTACTATTAATAATTATTAAAAATCACTATTATTATTAAAATTATTATTATTTTTATTATTATTATTATTATTAGAATTATTATTACTATTACTATTCTTATTATTTATTGCTAAGGTGGTTTTTAAGTGTAATTACTAATCACTAATCACCTCTAACCCCTGTTAAATGTACAAAAGAAAGAAAATTCAATTTGTTTTGGAAACTAAAAGGGTAACCCAATCACTAAAAGGTAACTAAATCTGAATTTTTTTATGTTATTTTACTTTCATGTTAATATCTTTCAAAATAAGCTTTTTTTTATGTGAGTTTGAAAATGACTCAACTTTTAAGCAAACGATATTTTTTGGCAATTTTTCTCTATAAAAGGTTTATTTTGAAAGATCTATCAACATGAAAATACCCTGAAGCGATTGAGCTACCCTTCTAGTTTCTAAAGCACTTCCTCGTTTCTCTTAATTTTCCTATTGAAAATCAGCTGTTCGTAACCCATTTTAATTTATAAATTAAAACTACTGGTAAAAGACTAACATTCTTTAAAATAAAGATAAACGTAAAAATTATCCAGACTCACTACAGACATTTTGTCAAGTTTGTTTTAAGCTTAGCTTTATTTTAAGCAACCTTTTAGAATAGTAGGGTAAATTGTTAATTATTTATATTTTATCAATTAATTTTTAACATCACAATAATATCAACATTTTATATGACAAAAATGTAATATTTTTATTTAAAATTTGTATTAAATTAAAAAAAAAAATTAAATGAAATGTATTGTATCAACTTTAAAATCAATCTTTTAACAATTTTAAAATATTGATTCAATCAATATTAAAAAAAAATTCTAACAAAAATACACAATGACATTAAATGAAAAAAGAAAAAGAAAACAAATAGATTATGTTAATGATATGAAACTATGAAAGTTTTCGTAAACAGTTTCAATTATAATTTATAACCCAAATGTTTTTGTGTTGTTCGTCAACATTATTGTGTCAATCTAGGGAATTAGTTCAAAAACAATTTTATTTTTTCAATAAATATTACAAAAAAAATCAAACCATTTCAGTGTGTCATTTAATTTCTCAAGGCTTTGTAATATTAACATAGTCTTAAGTAAATTTAATGATAGCCTAATTATTAAATTTCTAAATTTAATTAAGCCTCAACAACAATCGACGACAGTCGGAAACAAATTTTTTTTAAAAAAATTCAAAATTTAATATAAACTAGAAACTATCAGGGTTAATTTTTCTAAATGTATTTTCATGATATCTTTTTTTTAAAAGAAAATAACTGACATTTGAAAATGACGAATTTAGACAATACTTTTTGTGACATAGATTAAAATTAAATGAAAAATCTTAAAATTATGTGTTGAAAATACTCTAAGCATAATCAAGTACTATTCCAGTTTCTAATAAACGGTTCATTTTTTTTTTCTTCTTCTTAAGGTTGGTTGGTTTTAGCTTCTCTCGAAAATTAAAGAGAAACTTGACGACTGTATTTTAGAAACTAGAAGGGTAGTTCACTCAAGGATATGTTCATGTTGATAGTTTTCAAAATTAGCCTTTTATGTGAGTGTGAAAATGTCCCAACTTTAATGTGTCGATATTTTTTTAAATTATTAATTAATAGTTGATTCTTCTAAATAGTCAGTTTTAAAATTTTCTTTAAAAAACTTTTAACAATATTAAAAAACATCTCTTATTTAAATCAATTTATTCATTTTAGAATTATAAAGTGACTAGTTAGAAGAATCAACAATTAATATAAAAATATTCAAAAACTTTAAATATATTTTAAATTATTGTCTATAAAAAGTATATATTGAAAGATATCACCATGTAAATACTTTTAAGTAATTAAGCCACCCTTCTAGTTTAAAAAAAACACTCTCTAGTTGCCTAGAGCCTAGGTAATCCAGAGTTTCAGGTGCCATAAGACACGGTCAATTTTGTGGTTCAAAAGTTGTCTAAATGGCTGTAAACTAAACGGCAATTCGAAACTTAATGGATTTGCCTTAATACCTGTAGAGCATATTAAGAAATACACCCAATTTTTCTTAAAGCTAAAAAAATGTTTCTAAAGTACCGAGAGGTGGCTAGCAAAATGGACCTTTTTGAAGTCAATGGTATTTAACATGGGTCAAGCAAATTAGCATAATTCAAAATTGTATAAAATAAAGAAAATCCTTTAAATATTGCAAAAAAATAAACCGCAGTTAATACCCGGAGATTATAAACATTAATTATCATTAAAAAATCAACTTAAAGGCACAAATTTTAAATTAGCTAGAATCGAGACCATGTTTTTGGAAACATCAAATTTCGCTTCGACTATGGAGTCATGCACTGGCACGTGCAAACTTCAGTTGTCTAAGCTCTCTTAGAGAGACTTACAGTATACCTAGTTCACACCTGACAATTTAAATGCGTTTAAATAATAAACGTGTTCTACAGAGCCCTGTGAAGAACAAACAAACACTATGTCGAATTCAATTTATTCAATTAATAATCTTGAAAATATTGAGTTAATACTTAACTGT
Source organism: Brachycybe producta (assembly GCA_036925085.1). Taxonomy (NCBI): domain Eukaryota; kingdom Metazoa; phylum Arthropoda; class Diplopoda; order Playtdesmida; family Andrognathidae; genus Brachycybe; species Brachycybe producta. The sequence continues at coordinate 890,341 of JAUPFP010000043.1, read as the reverse complement.
AATATATAAACTATTGACAAAATATTGATTTAATATTTCAATTTAAAATATTTAATTAAAAGCTAATTTTTATTTGGTGTTTATGTCCTTAACTGGATTCCGTATAATTCACCTAAACACATTTAACTTGTTTTCATTTAACATTTAACAGTACTTCTAAATAGATTTACACCCACAGCCATAAACGTTTGTCAGAAAAAAGTCCATATTAATTATTATTATTATTATTATTATTATTATTATTACCCATCTTAACTCCAACAACCCAAACTAAACAAAAACAGAACACCTCAATATATTATAATTATTAATTTAAATGTTATTCTGGAAGGCTGGGTCCAACAAAATCTGTTGTAACCCCTGGAGCCTGGATATGTATAATTTGAAACAAGTTTGGCACAAAAAAATTAAGAGAATGGATTTTAATTATACAAATAACTACTATTCGACATATATTCAATAAATAAGGCTAAAATATGAAATTGAGGTGTAAAAGAATTTCTTCTGTCCACCACTTTTGAGACTCCCTTATGAGTGGAAACCAGTTATATTTTTATATAGAGAGAAAGTGTTCGTTCTAATGAAAATGCATTATTAATATTAATGCAATTCTCAAATATATAAAATGAATAAATAATTTTTTTTTCAACATAAAAATAAAAGTTTTAGGAAGTTTTTTGTAAAACTCTTAAAAATTCATTTCATTCATTATTCATACAACTGAAAGAAAAGTAAAACAATTTATTCTAACCTGCATATAACAAAGAGTGCAATCACCCTTTGAAGAAAAAAAAAAATTCGGAAATATTATTATTACATTAAATAATAACACAAGAGATAAGCTTTTAATTTTGTATCAGTCTGTCATTTGAATATTAATTTCACTGAGGCATATAATAGGATGTTATTTAAATAATGGTGTAAATAACATTTATGCTTAATTAAAAGCATTAGAAAAGTAAATAATTATTAAAGGTAGGTGTTGACTTTCAATTTTTTTAAATGTTTTTATATTGCAAAATAACAAAAATGTCCCAAATAAAATAGAAAGTAACAATTTTTTGTTGTTCCTGATCGACATATAAATTATCAAGTGAACGCCTTTGGGAGTGGTATGGTCCACTTTCACTACACATGTTTTATGGCTTTAGCCACTGAAACTTCCAAATAATTTAAAAAGGAAACAAAAAAAAATATGACTTCATTTTTTTTTTCTTAAAAAAAATGTGGTCCACTTGTTTTAAAGTTAATAAAAACTACTTTTTCAGAAAATAAATTAATTCACTTAAAAAAATTGAAAGAAAAGAAATTCTAATAGACCAACATTTGGAATTTTCTAGTTTACCTTCATCTTAACTGTCAAAACATACCATTGAGCAATTTTCATATTAAAAAAAAATTGACAATGAATTTATCCTTTGGTGAGAAAAAAAAAAATAATCAACTAGTTTTTTTAAAAAAAAATGAATAACAAAATAACATTAAATTAAATGTATAAACTTGTTGGCATTAAATGGAACTTGGAAACTGAACAGTTATAATTAGTTGGGTTTTTTAGTATTCATTTTTGCATGTTTAATCTACTCTATTAATAGGCGTAGAGAGATTTCAATTATTTTCTATACAAAAACAAACTTCGATGCAACATACATAACAAATTAAAGGTTTCCAACTGATCTATCTGAAAACGCTACAAAAAAAGTCTCGAAAAAAATTGCAAAAGTCATAAAAATCGTAAAAAAAAAATCCGCCTTCCTACGTTTTTATTAAAAAAAATGAACATAGGCCTACCTCATTAAAGAAAAAAAAAATAATGAAGCACTGGCTGAGGCTAAATAATGTGCATATTACATTACTTCCTTCTATAATTAAATTATACATTCACTATATTTGTGCAAGTTGCACGACGGGTTTACTAGTGTTAAAGCCACTCGAAGTCTGGTCACTCTTATCTATCATTCAGAAGCAAATAATGAGAAAATTTAAAGTGTTTTAGAAACTAGAAGGGTAGCTCGATCAATTAATGCTGTTTTCATATTGATATCTTTCAAAATCAGCTTTTTATATCAGTTTTGAAAATGATCAAATTCTAAGCAGATGGGTGTTTTTTTTTTAAATTTTTGTCCATAAAAGCTACCCGTTCTAGTTTCTAAAACACTTTCAATATTATCGTTAGTGTTTCTCTTATGAAACGTAGAATAAACAATTCAATCAGCAGTCCTTAATAATTGTAATCTACCAGTAATTTTTGTATTTCATTTTAATCCAGAAGTGTGAATGAATAAAAAATATTTTCATTATACATTTTCAAAATAAACTTTTTATTAAATTTTGAAAGAAAAGAAAAACATTTAAACGACCATGAAAAAGTTACTTTTTAAAATATTGGAGCCTTAGAAAGAAATATTCACTTTATTAATATAATTAATAACAATAAATTAGTAAACCTGTCGTGCATACTGCACGAAACAAACTATGACAACGCCATCTTACGGCAGCTTGCTTTTTTATGCTCAATGTTTATAATTATTAGGGCTCGGATTTTTAAGCAAATGTATCTCAATCTGTGGCCCAAGTGCCAATTGTGAAGTAATCATCATCATCATTAGAGCAACTACAATTATGCCTTTTCTAATCAAAAATGCTGGTTAGAGGCTAATGTCTTGTTATTATTAGTTGTCAACTAGAGTTCTAGCCTTTAACCAGTGTTTTTAATTTTTTTTTTTAAAAAGTTATAATTGTTGGTTGATCTAGACAGGATTTTTACTTCACAATTGGCTCTTAGGCAATAGATTGAGAAACATTTCCTTGATATTGCATAAAAATCCGAGCCCTAATGATTATATACAAATTTGCTTTTGTCTGCATATCCTCTAGGTAGGGTTCAACTTTGTCTAGCAATATTGTAATTTTATTATTTTAAAAAAAGGACCTTGCTTCAATTAAGGGTTCAAATTTAGGTTGATCATCATCAAGACTCAAGTCATGACCAATGACCGACAATTATTAAGAAAGTGGCAAAAAAAATCTTTTGTCTTAATGACCCAGGAAATAACTCATCAAGATTAACTAACTTAAAGATATTATAAAAAATATATCACGAAAAAGCACACCAAAAAAAACTATTGCCCTATATTCGGTAAAACATTGATCTAAATAGGTATGTGATTTTTAAAAAAATTCATGAAAAACAAATGAGATTGTTGTTTGTCGTGAATTATTGGAAGAGAGAATAAGCTAAAAGATGACCACAAAGTTCATTAGAGAAAACAATGGCAGCTTGGACCACAAATGAAAAATTAAAATCGTGTATTCAAAAATAAGAAAATGATCTTTAACGAGGTGTGTGTGTGTGTGTGGTGATCTCAATTTCTCACTCCATTATTCCTACAGTATTTTTTTTTTCTATTGCAATGAGAAAGTCTGACCCAATTATTCCAACTTCAAGTGAAAAACAAAAAATAAAGCAATAGAACAGGCCCATAACAGGTTTAGTTGTGAACAGGTATCCAGAAAGCAAACAACAATTTTTTTTTAGTAAACTTTAAGTAAAACTGAGGAGCTGAACAATAATTAAGAATTATCAGTTCTTGTTTGTAAAACACAGTGGATATATCATAGAATTTTTTGATTAATTAAAATTTTGAGTGGAGAGGGTAAAAAAACCCAAATCAATTACTTTTTTGGATAAACTATCTTACTTTTTTTTAAATATACACAGGTGAGCAATATTTTTTTATTTCTTAACTATTACCGGTTTAAAATATTTTAGATCAAACATTTCAAAATTACTTTAAAAATTTCATATGAAAATAAATTTCTTATTCAATATTTATTTGTCAATATATTTTTATTTTATTCAATATTTATTTATCAATATATTTTTATTTTATTCAATTTTTAGTTCTCAATATATTTTTATTTTATTTAATATTTGTCAATATATTTTTATTTTATTCAATATTTGTCAATACATTTTTATTTTATTCAATATTTATTTATCAATATATTTTTATTTTATTCAATATTTATCAATATATTTTTATTTTATTCAATATTTATTTATCAATATATTTTTTTATTTAACGAGCTTTGAAATTCTTAAGGCGGTTTAATAGTAATTTTACATGTGCAAAGTAGATGCAAACGTTTTTTTAAAGAAGTAATCAGCAAGAAGAAAAAAAATTAGGAAACTAGAAAAGATGACGAGGGAGGATGCAAAAATTATATTCATGACCCTTATATAACATGATTAAATTTTAATTATTTTTTTACACAAGTTAATGTTTACTGAAAAAAGGAAATGCAATTCCCGGATCCCTAACATATTTTCCCCAAAATCTCAAAGTTTACAGACAATCCCAGAAATTCAGGCTTTTTCGTCTTCTTATACACACACAAACACCTGTTGAGATTCTTTAAACGTTCCTAAAAACCTCCCTAAATTAAGGTTCTAAAAATGTCTAGAGTAGTGAACGTGCACGTACAGGGTTTACTGCAAAATGTAAAGTGAAATTTAATGTTTCTAAAACATGAGCTAAGTTAGTAAATGTCCACTTTTGGCAATAAAACATAAAATTACAACTATGAGTGCATTGCCTGACCTAATGTATTTGAGGCTATTGTTTATCAAACAGCCAGCCACACGGTCAATTCCAAAAACTGCATTTTCTTCTATCTGAGTGTTGTATCTTTAAACAATATTTCATGTTGTCATCATCACATCTTATAAATGGTTTAGCAAGAAATGAGGTCTTTTGGTTGCAATATACAAAAGGTGTTTTTATCGAATTATGCTAATTTGTTTGACCTATGTCAGAACTCATTAATCCCACTAAACGCACACTTTGTAAAGAATTAAATTGTCATTAAGCACAGCTTTCAGTAATTAGAAACCAGGTGTGAATATTACTTAATATGTTATTCAGGGTAATGAAGTGTTTTCACGACATATAGAATTGCTGTTTGGTAGCTAGAGCAACTTGATCAACTTCAAACTTGCGAAATTGACCACGTCTCACAGCACGCAATGCTGTCTTAAGAATAATTGGGGCCCTGGCTAAATGAAAAATCGGGACCCACAGATGTTACATTTAAACATAGGTACAGCATGTTAAGTTAAAAGTTAAGAAATGGGGCCCTTTAAAACGAATGGGGGCCCTGGGCTACAGCCCTGCTAGCTCGTGCCTTAAGATGTGACTGACAGCACGTGCAAAACACTCATTTATGCCTACCACAATGCCACAAAGAACAAGATGGCAAAAAAAAAAACAAGTCATTAATTAGCTCACAATGGAAGTGAGCACTGTTTCGCTGTTGTTACTGCAGACATTTGGACAACATGTATTTTCCTTTTGGCTAACAAAAAACCTTAATTTGTAATTTTATTTAAAAGAAAATTATAGCATTTAGAATGTTTTTAAAGTTCACACCGGAAAATCCCAGACTTCAACATTTTCACATCTTGAAAATGCAGGTCTACAAATTATAACAAATCTGATCATGAAAATCCCATAAATCTAATAGTTGTTTCTGGAATTGCATTACCTACTTGATAAATATTTTTTAAACATATTGCCATGATAATAATTTTTTTTGCATATTTAGCTAGCATTCTAGTTTCTAAGATACTTGAAATATATATTTTTTTAAAGTTGCTTTTTTAAAAAAAAAATAATTACATCGAAGTACATAATAAATCTTTTCATTTTTTGAAATTTTTTTGAGTGGTTTTAATTTTAAGTTGCAAAGAATTTAAGTAGAAATATTTCATTTTAATTCCTTGTATTGTATAAAACTGATTTAAAAATATGCATCAATATAAAAGATGCAAACTAATATGCATATTTTTGCTCTTATCTGTATAATGAAGCTATATAAAAAAAATACGAGCAAAATAAAATTTCTTATCTCTCTGATATAAAAAATGTGTCTTCAATGAAGTTTGTCAAAATTGTTTCCCGTTACGCCTTATAAATTTATCAATTTATTAATTATTGCTTTGTATTGTTAACAGTTGAAAGAAGAAATACCAAAAAAAATGGGCATCAGGGAGGTTCTCATAATCGCAGGTAATTTTTTTTAGTAAAAATAAAAATTCATTCCAATTGCTTAAAATAAGAAAACAAAACAGGAAAAGAAACTTTAAAGAAATAAGTGAAATTAATTTTATAGCCTGGTGACATCGAAAATGGGAACCAATTGAAAGAACAACAATAACAAAAATTAATTCGGACAACTTGAGACGTGCTTCAATTATCAATCGAATTGTTGTTTAATGAAAACGACTTTAGTTGAACTGACTTGAATAAAAACGACTTTAATTAAACTTTCTTTTTTGTTGTTGTTTAAAAAAGGGGGTTATATATTATACTTCCCCTCTTAAATTGCTCACTCAATAGAAATTCTTAAAATTCAAGGACTGAAAAACCCCATATTTGAATTGTTATTGGCTTTTAAAATTTTAATCAATTTATCAATGGATCCCACATCCATAATTTAGAAGAAATTATTCAAATTGACACTTCAGCAAATTAACTATCATAGACAATGCAGGCCATTATTTTCGAGGTGCTAATATATTATAGTGACCCTAACAAGAAGATTTGCAAGAATTGCATTTCTTTGCATAATGTGCATTTATATTCAGAACCACTAACCACCTCCACTAGTAGTTCCCAATTTAACAAAACAAAAATGGCACAACAGCCATTTTGAATTTGGGCTGTTGGATATTGCATATTATTAATACAAAACTTCATTTGTAATAAAATTTGAATGCTTTTTTTTGTAAACACAGAATCTTGGCAGCCATTTTTAATTTTAAAATAATGGTTTCATTTACAATACCCTTTTCCTTATGAATACAATTAAACAAAATTTCCATTTGTTGAATATAAGTATTATAGTCTTATTAACTTATTACTTTTTATTCGTACAACTTGTAGAATGCCTATTTTCAAGCATAAAAAATGGCAGCCATCTTGAATTTTATTTAGGATCAATTGTAAGTTCCTTTTTGGATATTCTTTGATGCAATTCAACGAATTTTTAACTGTAGAATAACATAAATAAAATTATATAAAACAGGGTAGGGTGGCTCAAGAAAGTATTAAAAGTATTTTCCATGACTAGGTGGCAACGTTTCAGGCCCCAAGCTTCTTATTTCGTCCCAAGTGTTGGTCCTTGAGATGCTAGATTGTGTTTGGCTTGTTCACATATACCCGGCTCCTTCACGTAGCCTCACAAGGCCTTCAAATCTGGTGAACGAGGAGGCAGGCTAAGAGAAATCTGCTTTTCTCAAAATTAATCGTTAGGCGCTACCGATAATGATCCGGCAACAATTCCTGTACCAACTGCACTTTGTATAAAAACATTCTAAGATTGTGGTGCAAAATCCGTTGCAATCATGTCCTGGAGATGCCCAAGTTGGACAGAATGGCAACGAGTAGAAACATATAGAACCTCAGTCAAAATAATTGACCATTCATTTGCATAAAAAAACTAAATGATTTTTATACATTATTGAAGATTAAAAGTTGCAATTTTAAATTTCCAAAGTGTAGAGATCGGTTACTCAAACTTGAGCCCTGAACTTTTATAAAAAAAAATTCTAATGGAGTCTCAATATGTGGTACACAAGGGGGTACTTAACAATCAGAAGAAAAAAAGTTGTGAATTTTTTTAAACTACTCAAGTCTTTCGTGGGCCTCCACTATATAATATATAATTTAAATAGTTTAGGGTCCCAATAATATTCCTGCAATATTTTTTTTGTAACGTTCTTTGGTAAAGTTAGTCCGAGCTCAAGACAGTTGTCTTCCTTGACCTAGTTTAACCATGAAAACCCAAACTTGTTTACGAAAATTACATTGTAGAACAAATCAGTCATTCCATTTGGAAATGAAAGACAAAAAAAAACATGATTCACAAACCAAAAACAGTTTATGAGTTGCATTTAATAAGTCACTTTGAAAGCAACAATGTCCCTGTCCACCACTCATGAATGGAAAAAAAAAGTAACTTTTAAATTATGCAAATGTAAAAAAAAATATATATGATTTCATATAAAAGAATTTCCGTAACACTAACTTAGAAACGTGCAGAGAAACATAAAGAGGCGAAAATGTATAAAAATACGACCCCAATAAAAACTACTTTTTTTTTCCTTTTCTCTCGAAACAGGTGAACGTATGCTTTCCTTTTTTGTAATTCGTTAAAAATGAGTAATAATGCAAATCGCTTATCATTATCAGTCTTATATCCCATATATAATAAATTACAAAAGATAACTTGAAAAACCTTTGCCAATCCTAGAAAAGTCATAGGGCAAGTCAACAGAGTTTAAAAATCTACATTTCTCTAAATTCAACAAACAAAAAAAACACATTGTCCTCATAATATAAAGATCACGTAAAATAAATGTAGTTTTCGCGTTCTAAGTAGATTTCATAATTTTCTTCTTCTTCTTAAAATATGTCGTAATTCTGGTTATACTCTCTCAGATTTGTAACAATTATTTAATAATACATAGTTAATAAACGAATTAAACATTTCCGCGGTTTTAACAACATTTTTGGTTTACTTCAAATGTCCTATTTCAACTCAATATTTTCTTTTTTTGCTTTAGTGGTAGGACGAATCGTAAATTTTCTCGAATTCGAATCCTAAAAGGTTCTCGAATCCCTTGATTAATCTCTCGAATCCCTTCATATAAGAATCCCATTTTATTCATTAAGAAGATACAAATAAATGAAATAATATTAAATATTAAATTATTAATAATAAAAAACACAGTGTGGCGGCACTCAGGGTCGCCACAAGGTGATGATAATGGTAATCCGGGTACAACCGAAATTCCAACAATCGCCGGTTTTTATTGTTAAGTGTACGCTTCTATTCGACATCAATGGAGTTAAAACTAATTTTACCAAAGTTTTTAACAGTTTTTTAAGGTTAGGATTCGAAAGAAGAAAAAAAGCGTGAAGATTCGAGTTTTCGAATCTCGAATATTTTTCAAGATTCGTGGAATTCGAATGGCCCATCCCTAGTTTATATTAATATTTGAAAAATTACTTAGCTAGCAGCCAAGAAGACCTACAGCAGAGAGATTCAGCGCTGAAACATGCGAAATATATTTTCCAAAATCAGAAAATATAAATTCAACCAACACCAATTTCCAATGAGTTCCGGCTGCAAGGAGGACTTCCATAAAACAATATGTTTAATGTATTAACTCCATTAAATTGGTTCACTTCCCTGACCGATTACAATTATAATTTTTGCTTTGGAATACTGAAATGATATTCCCTTTTCTAGCTTTTAAATTAATTTATTTGTAATCAGTTTAATCACCCTAAATATGAAATGTTCGGGCAACCGATTCAATATTTCTACCTTTTGCAAATAACTAACCACAAATTAAACGAAGATTGATAATGAGCGCCTAACAATTAAACGACATTTAAAATTTATGCAGATTTGATGTCACTTTTGAAACTTGCATCACGAATTTTCCTGTGTTTTAACCTTCTATGACAAAAAACCTCCTTGCTTTTCCTTGATTTTTTTTTTTTTTTTTTTTTTTTAACAAAAATGACTATTTTCCGTGATTTACATTTCCCTAACTTTCCAGGTCGGAATGACTGACTGCACGAAATAATTTTAAAAAAAATTCCAAAGTAAAAGCGACTGGTCAAATGGTTACAAATAAATGGAAAATTCACAAGTAAAAATGACACCCACCTTATGGTGACAAACAGAAAATAGACGGCGAAATTCACCTTAAAAGTCACGTTTTTAAACCCTATTTTGTATGTTTTAAATTACTTTTTAAAAAAACTTTGAAATAGGTGGATAAGGATTTGAGACACCACCACACCCAGTAGAATATTTATTTTAGAAAATAATCTGCATTCAAAACGGCAAACCTACGAAGTTACGATAATCACCTTTTGACCAAATGATTAAATAATACATTAGCGTTACCCTTTTTTAAAAAAAACATAACCTCGATTTATACACTTTTTTTTACAGGACCATCCTTAAAAAGCGTTATCGGACTTCTGACAGTCCTGACAATTGTTGTTTCACACACCGAACAAGCCATAAATGTTCCACAAGACGTAGGTCCAGTGGTACGTATTGAGACCAATGTTAATATTGACATTAGATCACGATCGAATTCTACAGAAGGATTTTCTTTGCAGAGCTTGCCAACAACGTCGGAGTTCTCGTGTGTAAACCGTACTCTAGGATCCTACTACCCAGATTACAAGAGCAACTGTCAGAAGTTCCACTTATGTGCAACCGGAGAAGAAGGCGAGGTCTTAAACCTAAGCTTCTTGTGTCCAGAAGGTGCTGCTTTTGATGACAGAGCTTCAGATTGTCTACCGGTGGAAAACGCCCAGTGCAATGCTAACATCACCGAAAGCACGTCCGTGCGATCGACGAGAAGAGCTCAAATTCAAGAACTGAGAGACGTATCATCGACGACAAACACAAACTTCAAGACAACATTCAAGTGCCGGGGAAAGAAACTGGGAAGTTATCATGCCGATCCCGAAACCGGTTGTCGGTTGTTTCACCTATGCACACCCGGATCGACAAAAACAGAACTTCTAGATTTTCAATTCCTCTGTTTGGCCGGAACCTTATTCGACGAAAGTTCGCAGAGATGTACGGAAGATCCAAAAACCACATGTGGAGGAATTAAGCATCTCAAGAAACAAATACAACCGATAAAGCCAAATGACGAAGTTCAATTGAACCTAAATGACACACTTTCAGAAACTGAAGCGACTCAAACTGAATTTATTATTGCCGAAGAACCTCTCTTTGATGCATCGAGTGCCCTGCTGCGTAAGAAGCGCGAAGAACCTGTGAAAGTGGAAAGAATTTGGAAAATCAGCACAGATGTGAAGAGGAGAAGCAAACGAGCACCGCCTCCAAGTTTTGATTTGGATAGTCTTCCACAGACATCCTTTACGTGTGCTGGCAAAGTTATTGGTGGCTACTACGCTGATATTGAAGCTGGTTGTCAAATGTATCATGTGTGCTCTCAAGGACCTGATGGCAGAGTTCAAAACTTCAAGTTTTTGTGTATTAATGGAACAATCTTTAGTCAACAGACGAGAACATGCCAAACATGGTATACCGTCGACTGCGCCAGCACTCAGCAGTTTTTTGCATTGAACGAGGAGCTGTCAAGAGTCACCGAAGATCCATTCGGTGCAAATGCTGGAATATCACAACAACAATCTCCCCAAATCAGCCAGAATTCGATTCAAAGACAAAGGCCTCAACAGCAACAGCAACAACAAGAAGTTCATCCACAATTCATTTTCCAAGACAACTTTGCAATTCATGACAGCGGCCCTCAGGAACCACAACTGCAACAGCAAACATTAGTAGAAACTGCAACACCAAGTCCACCACAGTTTCAAGGACGATTCCAAGCTATTACAGAAGCACAACAGATTTTAGTCGTGACAGAAGCCACCGTTCCACCAAGAACCACCGGTGAACGCAAGCGGGGTCGTGGAGGCCGAAGGCGAAGACCAAAAACCCGAAAGCGTGTTCAACAACCAACAACATCCTTAGACATAGGCACCACGATCAGTAGCATTCCTACATCAGTAGCAATAATTGACGACGGCAGAATAGGCTTTCAACAGCAAAGCACGGGTTCCTTACAACAGCAGAATGTCCACGGACAATTCACACAAGAAAGCATTTTCCCCGATGTACAAAGAACGTCAAGTGTTCAAAGACAAAACGTTCAACAGGGCCAAATCTCACAAGAAAACCTTTTTCCTGACGTGCAAAGAACGTCAAGTGTCCAAAGACAGAACGTACAACAGGGGCAAATCACACAAGATTCTCTATTTCCAGATTTACAATCACAAGTCCTTTTAGAAGATGTACAAAGAACGTCAGGTGTCCAAATAGAAAGCGTACAACAACCACGTCAACAAGTGCAACAACCAAGGCAGGAGCAACAACAACAGGTTCTTGTCCAGTCTTCACGACAACAAGGACATCAACAAGAACGCCCGGTGGCCGCTCGGCAACAATCTCAAAGCCTTTCATCTGGAAGGGTTCCCGTTGCACCCGTACAGAGTACAGGCGGAGAAATCTTCGCTGGATTCGATGCCTTCATTAATGCAGCCATTGAAGATGAACAGAGGCAGAGACAAGTGTTCAAAATTGAACAGGAACAGAAACGCTTACGAGGAGAACTGGATCCACCTGTAGTAGAAGAACAAATTCAAGTTGCAACGCAGGCATCGGTTCGACCAAGCCGAAGACGCCGTCCGACCGAAGGTACACCACCGATAACAACAGCAGTTCCAACAGGAGTCCCACAGATTCCTTTTAGAACAGACACCTTCCAAGGCATTGGCGCAGATGTTCCAGTCGTAACCAGAGCTCCACCGCCTTCAGTTCCATTTAGAACAGACATATTCCAATCGCCATCGGTGAACCAACAATCACCACAAACAATATCAGAGATACCGTCAACAGTATCAATCCAACCATCCGCACTTCCCCAACTTCAACAGATTCCTCTGTTTGAATCGACTACGACAACACACAGAAAGCCAGTCAGAAGGCCACAATTTCAACAACTCTCTGCTGCACCACCACCGAGTGTCAACCTCGACGAACTACTTTTACAACAACTATCACAGAGACCGCAACATTTACCACAGAGACAACAATCGGCACCGAGCCAAGTTACTCCACAGCAAAACGTTAATTTGGATGCTCTTCTTCTGCATCAGCTATCCTCAAGACCTCCTCAACAAACACATACCACTGCCAGTCTTCCACTTCAAACACCAACGTGGCACAACCCGAATTTAGACTCCATTCTACTGCAACAGCCTTCTAGACCAACAGTGGCACAAGTACCAACTACAAGTGGCATTAACCTAAATAACGTTTTGTTACAACCGATGCCTGTGCAACCACAACCTCCAGGTTTTTCAGGCGTATCCGATGTCTTCTTCTTGGTCCCATCTGAATCACAACTATCCAGAGCTGCATTGCAACAACATCGCCCGATGGGAGCACTTGGACTTCAACTTCGTCAACGTCGAGCGGTTCCGCGAACGTCGACGCCACCTTCTCAGTTCTTGGATTCTGACGTCCCCCGACTGGTTCCGAAACAGCGACAGATAACAGTCGAAACACTGTTGCCGATCACTTCCTTTTCATGCAAAGGGAAAGTAACCGGTGGATATTACGCCGATGTCGAAACTGGATGTAAAATGTTTCACATCTGCTCTTCGGGCCGAAGCAGGTCGTTACTCTACGACTTCCGCTTTCTTTGCGGCAATGAAACCCTCTTCGATCAACGCAGTCAAACTTGTTCTACTCCTGAGAAAGTTAAATGCGAAACATCATCGGCATACTATCCGAAACACCCGTTACCCGAAGAAAGCTTCGACGCTCCGGTACCAAATTCGGAATTACTCCGAATTCGAATAAAAAGGGCTGTTCCTGGTGCAATTAAGGTTAATCCTAGCGTAATTGCACAAACAACGTTCAGTTGCGAAGGCAGAGAAAATGGACGCTACTATGCCGACGCACAATCTAATTGCCAATTTTTTCATCTTTGTGCCGAGGTAAGCCCCGGTGGATGGCTAAAAGACACATCCTTTCTCTGTCCAAATGGCACCGTGTTTGACCAGAGAGCACAGGCCTGCGATGATCAGACCGATGCCCTCAACTGTATCGAGGATCCACCGCATTATGGCATTGACGAAGTTTTCGCTCGTATTCCGTAAAGCTCAATAACGTTTTTTTTGGAGTATTAATATAAATCTCATTTCATACTTTTCTTTTGCTAAAGTGGTTCACGAGAAAGATTTTCTAACATATTTCCAATAAAAATATATCAATAAGTCAAACGTTTTTCGAACAACTTTAATGGTTTTGGCACAAGGACCACTTTGGAGCGGTCGGGTTTGACTGCAAAATGTTGTCCAAGGTGACTGGACTGTGGTTGTAATGTATTAATATGGAAAGACACCAGACCTTTGGACACGAGCGACACGCCGACTATATTTTGCAGTGGAACTTGACCACTAAAAAGTGGTTCGTGTGCCAAGGACATAAGAGTATTCACAGACAAGCAACTTATAGTGGTCGAGATGGGTTGCAAAACTGGTTAGGCGTGCGGCCAGAAAAAAACCCCTGGAAGTGGTTCTAGTGTAGTTAATTAAAAGAACTGCAAAAAGTGATCTTATAAAGTAGAATAGAATGGTCGGTCGGTTTCGGCAGTCCATCTCGACCACTGAAAGTCGTTCGTTTGTGAACTCCCTAAAAAAAATTCAAAGTTTGTTTATAAACTAGAAGACTCAATGAAAATGATAGAAGTATTTTCGCCGTATAATATCGTAACTAATTCGAACTTTTGGAACATTCTAGTTTATAACAAACTTTTAATTTGTTTTCAGAAAGTTGCGCCGAAAGTAAGATTCAAACTACTTCATAAATCTAGAATTCACTGTTGAGCCACTCTTTTAACATTCATCATGAAATGTGCGCGTCACAATTAACGGATGTTCGAAGCAATCAGTAAGCTCCACGTACATCACTCGTAACGCTTTCTTATTTGCCAATTGTAAATTGTTTACGCGTCCCCATTGAATTATACGAGAAAGAATATTTTTTGTAGTAGTCGTGCGTTTTACGTTCATTAAAATACAAGAAACTGTAATTACATACGTTTGATTTGTTTATTGATAATCGGTCTTGAAGTCGTAATTCTCGTCTAATTCCGCTTCCTGGGTGCCGATAGTCGACATCGACGCCAGATTATCGCAAAGTTTGTCAGCAAGTTTCTCTGCATAACATCAATAAAAATGCAAAAACACAGTTTTAAAAAAAATTAATTTAAAATAAAATATATAAAAAAAGTCCAAATTAAAACCAACCCGTTCGTTTTTGTTTTTTCTTCTCCATCTTTAAAGCCTGCTTTAGGTTCGAACTGAACTTTTGGTTTCCTGGTAAGACAGCTTCCGAAGGTTTTAACCCGGTTTTCTCTTCCAGTAACTCCCTTTTCTTCCTTTTGTCCGACATCAACTGAGGCTTGGAACTTTTCTCTTCAAATCTAACTTCTGTTTTTTCAACAGATCCGAGCTAACCGACATAAATCACAAAATTAGAGAGGGTATTTGGGTATCACGAGGTGCAGCAAAACGTTTATTAAAGGCGGTTTATGAACAGCTGGTTTTCAAACTCTGACTATTCTGTCTTTTATTAGAAAAAATTAAGATTATTCAGAAAGTGATTTAGAAACTAGAAGGGTAGTAACTTGCATCTGAATACAAGTGGCCAGTGATGTTGTGCGTACAAACCTTATTGAGTATCTGTTGTTCACTTACACGTAATAATAAATCACGAAGGAAATGAATTTCACTATTTTCATTAATCCTTCACAATAAATTCCTTCGTCGCTCGTTTGCTTCTAGAATTGAGCGATGTTTTTCATTTGAAGAGTGAAACGCAGAAACAACCAACATCCTTTTGATGTTAAGCCGCCGGATACTCGGGCGATGTCGCTTTGTATCCACAAAGACGTCTTCAGTCGTCGGGAAACATAGCCCTCGACAAAGTCTCCGGCAATTATCTCTAAGTCTGTACTAGGCCTTAAGGGATAAGGGTATTTTCATGTTTATATCTTTCAAAATAAACTTTTTAGAGACAAAAAGCTTATTCTGAAAGACAGCAACCGTAAAATACTATTAAGTGATTGTGCTACCCTTCTAGTTTCTAAAACACTATATAGTTTCTCTCTTCGTTTTGCACCTAAAAGACAAAACAATTAGAGTTCAAGATTCGTTTACACTTTGAGACCACCGTAAGTCATTATTCGAACCAAGTTACGAAAAAAATTTACAGATTAATTTGAAGCTAGAAAAATAACCAAACATATGGAGACAATTTAATCTTTGAAAATAATTTAATATTAATTTTTTTGTTCGAAACATAAAAAAACGAAGAAAGAGCGGCGACCAGATTTTAAAAAATGCTTAAAAAGTTTACTTTGAAAGATAACATTGCGGCATTTTTTTCAGCACCTAGATCTGGGCATGGGCTATTTAATGGAAGTTATTTTAGAATTTTAAACGTTCACATTGACGAGTTCACATAAAATTTGTTCGATGAAAAAGGACTTCACAAAAGTGGAGTTCAGTTAGATTTAAAAAAATCAGGTCTGGTTTTCAATGCGTTCTAAAGTCAACCTTCTAAAGTAGCTAGATATCAAACGCCTTCTAAATGTAATTCGTACCGTGTCAGCAGCCTCGACCTCAGTCTCCATCGACACCTCTTCGATATTCCGTGTATCTAAATCATACAGATTATATCCCAAGTGCAACCCATCTGTTGTTCCTTCAGTCAAACCGCGTCCTTCGACTTCCATAGCATCCATAGGACCAACCGGTAACGTTGCTACAATTTAAATAAACAAAAAAAAAACATCGTGTGAAATAAAATTCAAGTCAAGTGCGACAAAACACACACGAATTACTTGTCAGAGTTTCGATCTGTTCTGCTTCCATCAATTGCAAAGAATCCAAATCGAATTCTTTCGACATTTCGGAAACGATTTCCGAAGATATGTGGGCCGGAAGAGTGATCGCCTCGGGAGGCCGAGTATAATATTTTAACTTTCCACTAAAAGAAAAAGACTCGAAACAGCCTTAAACAAAATCGTAAAACAGAAACACAAATGCTGCATACGTGTTCCAATCTCTGATCAGCATTTTGGCTGCCGTTTCAACATCTGGAAGACCATGTCGCTTCAGTTTACCAAATCTTTTTGCTAGGAGGGCAAGAAACTCTTTACAATTTTCATAATCTTTTAATCTGTAATAAAGCATCATCTGCTGCTTTGATGTTCGACGAAGAATCGCTCCGACAGCGGGAAAAAAATCTTCCAGTTTTTCGACCTAAATAAAAAAAAATGTAACAAAGAAACTTATAATCGACAAAAAAAAATAAACCTCGTTACCTTGACAGTATTCCTTAACGTAGCAGCTGCGACGTCAGTACCGCCCTTTGCCAAAACAATTCCAGGACTATCCAAAAGTACAACGTGTTTATCCAATTGAACTTCCTGCATCGATCTGAATCGATCCATATAAAATGCATTGTGTTTAAAATCTATAAATTACCACCATTTTGACAATTCGCTTCTGCATTCTAATTAGAAATTGCTGATTAAGTAAAACACGGTTTTCTTAAAAAACAATTGCATCTAGTGAAAATATTCGTTAGCTTAAGAGCCCCTTACAGACAGGCGACGTTTGGAAAACTTTTCGGCAATGATAAAAAAATGACGGTCGCGGAGGTGTCGTCGCAATGTATTTATTTATTGAAAGACGCCAACAGACGACTTTTAAATTCTGTCTCCGGAAGGTATTCCAAAATCACGACAATGTTTTTTCTCTTAAAAACACCGTGGTGTTCGGTTTTGGTGACGATTTTCTTCGGCGAAAGTCTTCGAAAAGTCGGCTGTGTTGGCATCCTTCCATAGAAAATACATTACGATGACAGTCCAGCGACCTCAGACTGCATTTTGTCGCTGAAAAGTCTTACAAAAATCGCCTGTATGCCATGGCCCTAAGAAAACTACACAACTTCTTTTACTGCAACCGATTGACACATTAATAAATACAAGGCCTCTGATTTTGAGCTATATAAGAGGCTATAATAAACCGAAATCTTTTCAAACAATTTCAACTTGTCAATCTAGAAAGTGCGAAAATGACAAAACTGATAAACTCAACAACTCACGTTAATTTTGTTTCTATTTCGTATAACTTGACGCCTTAGTTAGTTTGGCGTTTGTTCCATTTGTCGCTTAAGCAGTCGCAGCCTCAAATTTGATTATGATAAATAACGACACTTTTGTTTGGAAAAGTGGCCAAACACAAAAACCTTCAAGACATTAGTTAGTTACTTACTACACTTAAATTAGTTACCTAGTGACACCTGGCGTTGCTCCAACAGTACAAGCTCGGCTACGTTTCAAGCTGTTAATGATACTACTCTTGCCAACGTTAGGAAAACCAACGATGCCAACACGAATCGATGTCCTAATGTCACGGTTGCGACAATAGTTTCCCAAAAGCTTCATGAGCAGCTCAGCTCCAAGACAACAACTCGTTTTAGAAATTTCTTCTGACCGTTCTTTATGAAAACGGTATTTTCCCCTTGACTATGATACAAAACAAAGAACAATCTTAGGAACTGATTTAAACTAACATCTAAGGCCGGCACAAACAGAAATACGGAATAGTGACGTTAAAATGACGTCACTGTACCATATTACAGTTCGTGTCAGCCTTAGACATTAAGTACGTAACCACCAGGCCTTAATCTTGAAACCACAAACAAAACTTCCGAAAAGTCTTCAAACTAGGTAACTTCACACTTGATTTACCAATCGATTCTTCTGCACTTGAGTCGAAGCCTTAAACGGAACAGTCGGAAATTCGTTCTTTAAGTGTTTAAGCCACTTGACGAGATTATCACTAGGTACCAAATCTGAAAAACGAATCGTTTTTGATGTTTCCTTTCTTAAAGTCTTTTTGAAAGTCTCACCAATTTTATTCACTACTAGAACAAGACGTTTACTGGAACCAGCTGCGAGAACAGCTTTTTCTACTTCGGGACAACGTGTTCCCAAAGGATCTCGAGCATCTAGCACTTGAATTACGACATCGGCAGCTTCGACGACCTAAACGCAAAAAGCAATCAACGTGTTAACAAAAAAAAAAAAAAACAACAACACACCTAACAACAAGAAAGCCGTCGTACTTTCTGAAATTCCTTGTAGAACGTTTTCAGCGACCGAGTTTCTAATTTCTGCTTTTCTTCCTTTGCGGATAAAATACGAGCCTTTTCTTTCATCTAAGAAACATCAATTTTATGTTAAAACAGAACCCAAGTCGGCGATTCGTATTCCATACGAACCTCGAATTCCGCGTTTCGTTTAGCGGCATCTGCCGTTAGACCAGTTAAACCTCGTTTCTCCAACAGAAGTTTCTTCCTATCTTCCTTCTGTTTCTTCTTCATCTCCTCTTGCTAAAACCAAAAGTGAAAGCTAAGTCTGTTTTTCGTTCATATTTTACGGTTTTCTCTTTGAACTTACTCGTTCTTTTCTCATTTGAGCTTCATGTAAGATCTTGTCCTTAAAAGGCAAACTGTTCGGTATTCCGGGATCTTTCGGCTTTACTAAACACACACGAAACGAAGAAAACAATTTTTAATTTAAGATATCTTATGAACAGCTGGTTTTCAAACACTTTAAATTGAAAGTCCGCTAGAAACTAGATACAAGCTAGAATAAGCTACGTCTGCTTAAAATTGGGTTATTTTCATGCTGCTATCAAAAATTTGATTTAAAAGACATCAACATGAAAATACCCATAAGTTATTGAGCTACCCTTCTAGTTTCTAAAACACTTTTCAGTTTCTTTTCATTTTGCTCCTGAAAGACAGAATAATCCAAGTTTTAAGGCGCCATTTACACATTAAAACCATTTTAATTATAAAATCATCACCAGACATCTGGATACTTTGTAGTTTGAAAACAACTTTAAGAAACTTTCTTTAGTTTTTAAAAGCTAGAAAAGTAAATGAATCACTTAAGAATATTTTCATGTTGCTGCCTTTTAAAATAAATTTGCGCTAAAAGATTGAAGAATTTTTTTTGTTGCTCAACTTTAAAGTGAAAAATCAAAATCAGCGAATTTAAATAACAAAATGTTTTATTTTTTTTTAATATATAAACACGAAAATACATAATAACACTTTCAACTTCTTCTTAAGCCTCGTTTTCAAGACGATAGTTTTCACGATAGTTGCTTGTCATGACAGCAGCAACTATCATCGTGAAAACCACATGCTAGTCACTATCGCACTGTTGCGATAGCACTATCACAACTATCTTGTTTGACTATATACAGTATAGTTGATAGTACTATCGCAATATAGTAATAGTTGTTGAGTGACCACTTGGTAGGGAAATACATCCACTTTGTAGGAAAAATTGGCTTCTGGAGGAAGAGAGGCAACACTGTTGTTGACTCAATGATATCCTGTGAAGTAGACGTCACACTGTCACGTGACAGAACTATCACGTTACTTCAACACATGTAGCGCAACTTTCATGACAGCTACTCTCACGATAGCACTATCGCCGTGAAAACTAGGCTTTCATACAGCTGATGTCCATTTTTCATGAATCCTGGCTCATGGTGCCGTCACTGCCATACTCTACTTCCCCCTCCCAAGAACCACAAAATTCTTCTCGACAGTTGACAAGATGAGGCTGTATATACAATACTTCTGGAGAAGGAGGAGGAGGCTACATAATATTTTAGTAAATTATCTCCTGCGGGCATTTTAAAGATTAGCAGCCACGTATAGCCTCTAATCTAATAAAGACCAGGCGCAAATTAGGCAACAGAATGATCTTGGAACCAATAACCGTCTCCACCACACCAAAATGGTAGCTTGGTACAATAAGTAAGCAAGTTGTCGTTGTTGTCTCTGCTCAGTTTTGAGAGCAGACGAGACCAAATTTCACAGGCCTTTGCCAACTCCACATCCTGGCAATTTAAGGCCGGGCGCAAATTAGGGAACCAAATGGACGAGCAACCAAATCTCTCGAAATTTCTACCAAATTGGTTACCATAATTTGCTCAGAGATGTTGCCCGTGACAGGCGAGGAGGCGACTAATCGTTGCTGGCAACCATTTCATGAACACGTGATCACACGTTTCAGAAGACACTAGCTCATTTTGTTGCTCAATTTGCGACCGGCCTAAGGCTGCGGAGGTGTAATAGCGGTCGGACCGAAGGCGTCAAATAAGACGAAAAGCTACACAAGTCTCCTGTATAGAGGCTAAGCGGCTGAATGCACGTGTTCTGTGTCCGTGAACAAACTTACTTCTCTTCTTTGGATTCTTTTTTGCAAGTCTGTTTAACTTCTTCTTGTGCTGTCTCACCCTCTTTTCAATCTTGTAACGCTTCTTGCATGTCATACGCTTGCTTTCTTTTTCTGAAACAAAGAAACTCATTTTTAAAAAGCGCACATTAAAATAACTAAGGGTTGTGGGGAGGGGGGGGGGATTAATCATCGTTACTTTGAAACTTCTTAAGTTAAAACAATCAAAATCAACACAATAATTAGTGCTATGTTTAGAATTAACAGTGTATGTTGATTTCACTTACTTCTCAAAGGATTATTAGCCATTTTAAAACAAAAAAGAGTTCAACTTTGCTAAATTTCGCCAAAAAACCGGCAAACACGTGTTCGAAAACCCAGGCACTCAATTTACCCTATATGGCTGGGTATCGACGATTCGATTTAATCGATAAATCTACTTATTATATCGATCCTAAAGCACAAAACAACGTATGCTGTCTATCTATAGGATTACGTTACTTCTAATCAATATTTCGGTTTCACTGTTTGGCGCCGTGAGGTATGGGAGGGGGGTGTTAAATAGGTTCTGAGCGTCACAGGCGCGCGCGCAAAAAAAACCGCCAAATTAATTTTATTTTAGACTACTGATAAATTATCCTGCAAATTCTACAAGCGACGGATCGATATAAATCGATTAAATTGAATCGTGGATACCCTGCCGTATAGAATAAATTATGCACCGAAAAACTACGAAAACAGGACGCAAACACCCCCCCTTTTCCAGAAACTGATCAGCGCCATCTAGTGACAAAAAGTAAAAATAAAATAACTCAATATAAATTTATAAAGGTAAAGCAACTCCATGTTAGAAAAAACGCCAAAATTGAATAAAAAATAGTCTGCTCTTTGAAGCTAGAAGGAAGACATCTTGCCATGGAGGACGACACAGGGGTGATTCTCGTACGGAGTGTCAAGCTACTGTTAAGGGTGTGAATCTAGTACACCCCGGTATAGTAACAGAAGCTCTAAGTACAGTCTGCGCCCTCTATCGTCCACACTCACAAAATGCTCCATACAAAAAGCTCTTAATTGATTTACCTCTGTATATGTATATTGAAATAAATATATTGGAAAAAACGTACAATAATAATTAATAATAATGTAATAATTTACCATATTTTAAATAGTTAAGCAATAGTACCCTCAACAAATATTCAAAATAATCACAATTTAATGCTTAATTTTACTGATATAAAATTATTAATTATATAAAAACACAAAATCCCCAGGTATTTCTTTTTAACGAAACGTTCTCACGTTTGAAAGTATCGATTACCATTGAACAAAATTAAATCACATTAGAAGCTACTCTATATCACAATCAGTTTCAATTTAAAAAAAAAAAAACGCAAATTCACAAATGGATTCACAACCCGAAAAAAATAAAAAAGTAACTTACAACGAAAAATCAAAACAAAAAAAAAAAAAAAAAACTTAAGTAGTTCAGTTTAAAACAACACTGGAAATAAGAATTATTTAAACTCCGATACAACAAAAGACGCTCCATTTCGGAGTTTTCCTTCGTAGACGTAGAAATCAATGCCTCCTCTGACGACCGAGCAAACTCGAATACTCCGAATCAACCAAAACAGCGAATGCTGAAAAATAAAACAAAAAACCAAAACATTTTAAAAAAATAAAATGAAGAAATAGTAAAACAAATATCACCTCTTTCTGTTAGACCATATCCAAAATTCCGATAGACGACGTACAATTCAATAAAAAGTAACAAACGAACTAGAATAGCAAGAAAACCTAAACGAAAAACTCATTACTAACCGAGTGAATCACAAAAAAAAAACTATTAAAAAAAACCAACAAAATACAAACCAACGGTAATCACGCAATAAATGTGTATACAAGCAGAATTTACGTAATTCAAACAAGATTTCATCTCGGTTTTACTCGAATAGAGCTAAGAAAAACGAAACAAAAGATAATCGTTACCATGATATATTTGTAATATGATAAAGAAGTAAAATATTGAATTAGTTACGTCGTATAACTTATAAGAGACGTAAATCGGCTCGATCAGACTCAAAAGTAGAAACATAAAAGCTAACGGTTTTAGTTCTCTCTGGATCTATTAAGAAAAACGAAAATGCAACAATCAATTTCAGATTTTCTTAGAAACTAGAAAAGTAAATGAATCGAAAACAAAGTATCTTTGCGATGAATAAGAGATCAACAGAAGAATAAACATCGTAATAAGAATTATGACCTTTTATGAACAGCTGTTTTTCGAAAAGAGTGAAGATAACCTGAAAGCGTGTTAGAAACTAGAACGGTAGCTGAATCATTTAATAGTAGTTTTGTTTGCTAACTTTCAAGATCAACTTTTTATAAACAAAAAATAACGTCTTCTAAAAGTTTGGTCATTTTGAAACTGGGATAAACGGGGACATTTTCCCTAAAAAGACATGGCTCTGAAACCATTTGCACTACCCTATAAAAATGGATTTAGAGGAAATGTCTCTTAGGAGCAAATGATTTTAGGCTAAATGTCTCTTGAGGGCCACTGTCTTTAGCTGTCATCAAGCTACCCTTCTAGTTTCTAAAACACTTTCAAAGTTTTTCTCAACTTTGCTAACAGAAAAAATAAAAAGATTTCAAGGTGCGTTTCCACCTTTAAACGAAGCTTAACTAAAAATTACGAGACACGTTTTTCAAATTACTCCGTGAAAATCATCACGAAAAGACTTTTAAACAAAGTTTCTAAAACAAGCTTTTCGCTATTCGGAAAACTGTTTTTAAATAGATTACTGAAAAAAATTAAAGCGGCAATTTTAAAAACGATACAAAGAAAAACGTACGGCAAAAAATCCAACGAGAAACGTTATGATGAGAAGAGGAACTCCAATTCCGAGCGTCGTTTGTTCTTCATAATCCCATAAAGATGCATTTTTCAAGACCAAGATTAAGAAGCTCGCCTTAAAAAAAAACACAGCCCACATTAAAAAAAACCCCCGAACCAGTCAATATGAGAATAAGCAAAAATTACAGCTGCTTGTAAGTCGAATCGTTGAAGCGTGAAGAAAAAACAAAGCTGACGATACATTTCTACCCCACCCAAAAAAACAAGACAAAATATTAGAAACAAATCGAGCTCCATAAAAAGAGAATTTAGTTACGCTGTAGTGCTTCCGAAGCACCGACGATCCTGAATTCCAACCATCCGAACTTTTTGGCAACGACGAGAGCAAGAACGATGTTTAGAGGAACTAAAACAGAACCAATAACTAACCGAAGCTGAAAACAAACACGTCACGTTTAGATACGATCAGATTTTCTTCTAAATTCTCATCAATGATCGAATTAAACGTATTACTAGTTTAATTATGTTCCTATATTGTACGTTAAAGATGTATTCAAAGAAACAATAGGCCAAAACGAGAAGAATGGCAGCGACAAAAGCGTAGATCTCGTACTGTCTCTCTCGCAGAACACCATTGAATACGTAGAAAACGCAAAACACTGAAACGAGATAAGAAATAACGAGTTAGAAGTAACATCGCTGTTTTCGCTGTGTTTTTTTTTTGTTAATCCGGTTACGAGAGCTGATAAGTAGCAGCAGAGAATAAGTGAAATCGAAAGACTGCGTATCGTTTCTCGTTATGATGAGTCTTTCTAGTGTTAGACCAATGACAATGAAGATATTGACACAAGAGACTAGTATAAAGGACCATTCCAGGATGTCCAAACCGGCAAAAGTCCGTCTCTGTGGACAAAACAAAAAAATAGTCACTTATTTCAAACTCGGAAAGTAAAATAAATTGTTTACATAATTTCCACGATGACATCTTTCAAAATAAACTTTTTATATCAGTTTGAACCTTAGTTTCTTTTCTATTGGTTAAACCATTAAAAAGTCGAATCCTCTTCCAAATTGTAATAAAAAGTTTCTTTTTTTAAAGATAATGTAATGAGAATGCATTATTATACACTTTCTTTTACCATTCTAGTTTTGATCTATTTTTCGAAGCGATGACACGACACGATGACATATCTTTCAAATTAGGGTTTCCATTACCAGTATTACCGGTTTCGGTAACGCTGCATTACCGAAAAACCGGCAGTGATATAAAGTGACCAGTAATGGAAACCCTATTTCAAATTAAACTTTTTCTACAAGTTTGAATCTGAGTTTTCAATGTTTGACCCTGAAAAAAAAAATAATATTTAACGTTTTTCAGTTGTAATAAAAAGTTATTTTTTTTTAAAAAAGATATCATCATGAATATGCATTATGCACTTTCTTTTACTCTTCTAGTTTCGAATAAATCTTGAGATTCTTTCACAAGATCCTGAAAAAACGCTTCTTTATCGGCTTTTCATGAGTCATACATACTAAAATTGACTTCCAATTAAGAGAAAGTACATATGCTTTTGAAACACCCTGTATACAATCTTCCAAACTCAATGCACATACAGAGTGCATCAAAAGTCTTGTATCAATTAAGCTGGATCCACACGATCAATTCTGATTTGTAAATTCTGAATGCGGAAACGTGCATATTTTTCAACTCGCAACGCTTTGAAATAATAGAGAAAAAAATCGTAATTAGTTAAAAATGCAACTTAAAAAAAATTGATGCTGCATTTAGAAAATTTCATAGAAAAACGAAAAGGTGGACAAGCCGGAATTAGTCGTGTGTATCCATCTTTATGAATAATTCTTTATAATAATGATCATTTTTCCTGTTTCAGACGGACCTTTCCCAGTGCATCTTGGTGTGTCACGTTACGCGGTTGCGGCAGCTCAAATGAAGCCGAAAAATCACGATCGTCGGACATTTTTGCGTGTGAAATTGTCAATCACAATCCGCAAAATCTCTTCGCTTGTAATATTTGTACATTGAACGAATTGACAAAACGACAAACAAACAACAGAAAAAAACCAAACCCAAAGATCATGTGAAATGTATCTCTATTAAATAACACTAGGTGGAAGCACTAATAAAATATGCATAAATTAATAATAGCCGCCGCCGATAAAAAAACACAATTCAGTGACGACTACTACCCGGCAAGATAAATATAATGAAATTTTAGAAAAGAAATTAAAGTAATATATCTTGAATAACAAAATTATTATTATTATTTATTTATATATGTTAGTTTAAAATGCAAGATTTTGTTTGAGATTTTGAAGCTATCGACTTGAGCATCAGCGGCTAAAATTTCTCAAGTCACTAACAGCACATTCCTTTAGTAATCCAATTATCCAACTATGTGACATAACATCCAAATATTTCTATACACCTGACGTCACACCGCTGGATAGTTTGATGAATAACATTGGAATTTGCCTAAACTTTGGTTGGGACTTCTGATTGAATCATTGAAATTGTCTGTATGAAAACATGAACATTTGAAGTGGGATGGATGGTGATAATCGTCCTTCTGCTGTTTACCGTCAAATAAAAGAAAACTCGGAAGAACTATTGGATTATTTACGTGAATTGAAGGAATGGGAAACTGAAATCAGACAAAAAGACAAGGCACTTATAGAAGAAAAACTCAAAAGAAACAGAGAAAGTGAACCCGATTTGCTCCCTCCGATACGAAACACAACTGGCAACGTCTCAAAAACACAAAAAACCGAGCCTTTAACCAAGAAAAAAACGTCGAAACCTACAAAGGAGGACAAGAAAACTAGGATATCATCTTACGATTACGCTTCATGGGACAAATTTGACGTGGTGAGGAAGAAAATAAGCAAAAACTGATTCGAAATCTATCGTTTGGGTTATAATTGCTCAGTGTCTTTGTATATATTTTTAATTCAAGGATGAAGCGTTTAAAGAAATGGACGAAAGTGATGACAATAACAATGAAAGTGATTCAGAGTCAGAAAGTTTGTTGTTAAAACAAGAAGCCGAAGTTGAGAAGGAGAAGGTTTGTTTACGCCGGTTGCCATGGCAACCTTACACATAAACGCACATGGCGTGATGTCGTGATCTTTGTTGTCTGTTTCTCTTTCTTCAGGGAAATGAACATCTAAAAGCGAACCGTTTGGATGACGCGATCGAATGTTATACTAAAGGATTTTTAATTGATCAGAACAATCCTTTGATTCCTGCCAATCGTGCTTTAGCTTTCCTTAAGAAAGAACAGTACGGTTCCGCTTTGGAAGACTGTAACGTTGCGTTGCGATTGGATCCTAGTTACACGAAAGGTTATCTTAGACGAGCTGCGGCCAAAATGGGTCTCAGGAAGTACAACGAGGCCAAAGAAGATCTATTAAAAGTGTTGAAACTCGAACCGAACAACATGCAAGCGAGACAGGAACTTGAAAAGATCGATAAAGTATCGTTTTTGCCTTACTGTCGTGATTGACTTGTGGAAAGAATTTTGCAAAAAACAATCTTTTACAACCCTTATTAAAGGTTTCTTCGACAGCTGTCGTTAAAACGTCGGACGCCGAAACAAATAGCGGATCGATCGATTCGCTCGTCGTAACTCCGATCGAGAAGCCACCGCATTTGCGATCGAAGGTGTCAGTGATTCAAAATTGAAAGCAGTTATTTCTAACAGTTTTAGAATCAAAGTTCCATTTTTTGGTGATTATTACAGAAACCTCTGCATAGAATCAAAATAGTCGAAGTTTTGGAAGAAGACAAACAACCGTTGTCCTCTGTTAACCAGGAAATGTCAAAAGACGAGCGAAAAACTGTCGTTAAGACGGTTCAGAGTCGTGACGTTGTACCTTCGAACACGGTGCCAAGTCGAATGACTTCGATACCTTGTGTTCCGACTGTCAACGTATTAAAGTTAACTTCGTATGAGTTTCATAAAGATTTCAGACGATTAAAATGTTATCCAGAAAGTTTATACAACTACATAAAAGTATGACATTAAGAAATTAATGATTATTATTTTTAATAAAAGAAACCTTCCTTTTTTTACGCAACAGCAAATTCCCGCTTCCAAATATCCACAGTTATTCCAGCACAGTTTAGAATCGGACGTAATGTCGCAACTCTTACTCGTTTATCGAGATTTCTATTTGCCGTAAGTTTAGCACTTATGTCTAAAACGGATTTTAGTGTAACTCGTTTTGCCATTCCATCTTTTTGTAGAAATGAATTAGATGTTTATCCGGTTCTTCTCCATTTGAGTAAGATCAAACGATTCTCGACTCTACGTATGTTCTTTTCTGACGAAGATAAAAAAGGTATATATCTTTTTTTTTTTACAAAAAATAAAAACACTGTGTTAAACTAGTCATTTTTGTTTTCAGTGCTTCGAGACCTTTTCATGAACTTAAAGAAGCGGGACAATAGTTCAGAAGGCGTTGAAACTTTGATTAATTCATATGAAATGCAAATTTAGCATTTTTTTTTCAATTAAAATTTGGATTTATTCCCCCCCCAAAAAAAAATAAATAAAAGATGTATATTAAGTGCAAAAGCTGTCTTAATGAACTTATTATTCTTGACTTTGTAATCAATATGAAGTATTATAAATGTGTTGTAAAGTTTTTTCTAAAAGGCCAATCCACATCAAGCTAACAAAAGTGCAACGTGAGTTCGAGACAAAAAACGCCAGAAAAAGCAGATTTTGGAAACAAAACAAACCTGAAACAACTATAAGCAGTGCTCACGACAAACCCACAGCAAATTTGTGACACAAAAAAAAACTGGTTTTTGTTTTTATAGCTGTATTATATAAACTACACAATCGTTCTGGTGTTGTTTCAATACTAACTGTCCACGCCCAGATTGAGCCACAGGAAAAATGGGAATCTAAAACATACATGTGCAACGTATGGGCCGCATCCGGCCCCTCCCTGACTTTATAAAGCTCATGAGGAGTTCTCTAAATTTCACTGAATCTGGCCCGCCAGCATATTTCCAGAACCTAAGACATATCAGCATTCAGCAATAGAACAAATAAACCAATCACAGTGACCCTCTGCTGAATAGTACTCTTCTATCTGATCTGTTTATTCGTAAAGCGAACTTTAAAAAATCATATTCGTTACAATAAACGTATGGTATGGCCCGCGGATATATTTAAAATTCGCTATCCGGCCCACACTCTTAATGAAGTTGCACATGCCTGCTCTAAAAGCACTAAAATGCCTCTGGAGCACTCAACGAGCCCCAGAAGTCCCCAAAAGCGTGGAAAAGCACAAGGATTCAAGAATTTTTTTAAATTCGAAAAAACGGGTCAAAAGGAAGACTGACTTTTTTTCAAAAAACGGCCAAAAGTGGAAAAAGCTTTCTAGTTTCTCTTAATTTTGATCTTATGAAAGACAGAAAATAACCAAGAGTTCTACGGGCGTTTACACTTCAAACGCAGCTTTAGATATTTTAGGAACACCTCAGTGTTAGTGACTAGAAGAATGCCAGTGTTATAAACTAGAGGGGTTAAGAAAGATAATATCACCTTTGAAGTTAAAATTCAAGAAATAAAAATGCCAATTGTTACGGGATTTTGCAGTAGATATCGATTAGTCTGGTCGTTTTTTTTTTTCGTATAGAAACATCTTTATCAGGCATTACTATACAAACAACTGTTGGCAATCAGAATCAAATAAAAAAAAATGCCAAGAAAACCACAATTAACGTAATAATGCACATTTAAAAAAATTGCAGAATAATGTTCGTTAAGCTTCAACAAATATAATCAAAATGAATAATTACAATACAAAATATATAATAATATTTGCCTATTATTGTTCAAATTCTCACAGAATTAATATTAGATTCCATTGGTAACAAACCCGGTTGGTGGTTTCATCAGGTCATGGTATTCAGAAAGAGCTTCCTTAAGCGCCTGGGTCACTTGAGGACTCGAAAGTGTCGTGCATTCGACAAGATGGGGATACAAATCGATCAGTTGTTTCCACACTTCGTTCGATACTGAAAACATTAAGTTATTAAAGTCTGTTATTAAACGTCAATGAACCGAATATAAAATCGCCAACCTGTTTTCGAAGGAGCTTTTTTCAAAGCAACGGTTAATGTCGAAGCAGCTTTCAGTACGAAAGACATTTCGGCCGTCCTATGTCTCGGAAGAGGACATTTGCCGCTCAACCGTTCGTCTTGAACATACTTAGATACAACTTCTTTAAAACGGTATAAAAGAGCAGTGACTGCAAGACGTCCGGTTACATCACCTTCGGTTGGCGATGAATTAACCGGATGATGACAACCGGCGTGATGAAACGAATACTGAAGTAAAGTTTCGAAACAAAGTCGAGCGAATTCTTCTCGAAGACGCCCGTGACTTTCTGGTTCTATTAGAATAACAGAGAAAATGGTTTCGAGTTTACGATAAAAGTAAAAAAAAACTGGAAGAACGGTTTTTTTAAAGCAGAAATTTCACGACTGATTTCAAATTAAAAAAGTACGATAAATAAGAGTGGCATAATCAGTTTTCACTGTGTTACTTTTATGGACAGCTCCGATTATTCTGCATTTCAGAAGAGCACCAATAAGAAAAAATAGAAAGTGTTAGAAACTAGAAGGGTGATTTGAATTACGTAATAATATTTTTATGCCCCTATCTTTTTTAATAAACTTTTTACAAACAAAAATTAAAAACAAAATATCGTCTCTGCTTAAAGTTGGGTCACTTTGATGTTTTTAAAAGACATCGAGATGAAAAATATCTTCAAAAGAGTTTATGCTACCCTTCTTTCTAGTTTCTAAATCACTTTTAAGTTTATCTTAATTTTCCTCTTCTGGAAAATAAAATAACCAAGAGTTCGAAAATCTGTTCACAAACCATCTTTCGGGTATTTTCACGTTGATACACAGTTAAAATTTGGATCGCGAGCATAATTCGTTCCAGGAATGTGTTTTTAATCCAAAGCACTCGTATATCAAAGCGAACCAAAGGTTCAGTTGTGATCACGTTATGCTCACGTTACGCTCCGCATATAAAGCGTATACGTACTACTCGTATTGTAAGACCAAGTTCGTTTATCAAGTTAAAATTTATTGAAAATTTTTGCTTGTCTTGCAAAACACTCGCAAAAACAACGTTACTTGCAATCCAAGCTTTCACTGTATTTCAAAATAAACCTTTTATTAACAAAACTATTAAAAAACATCTCTCCGCTTAAAGTTGGATCATTATCAAACTACCATTTAATATTTAATTTGAACGATAAAAACACGAAAATGCCCTCAAGTGATTCAACTACCCTTCTAGTTTCTAAAATACTCAAAGTTTCTCTTAATTTTGCTCCTGAACGACAGAATTGTTACAATTTAAAACCACCTTAACATAAATTCTTTTACCAATGGATAAAGATCCCGCTGAATGAATAGATCCTCTGTCTAACAGAGAAACGATTTTAAGAACGAATTCTTTGGGCATCGATGACGAATGAGCCAAAATCTCATCGCGAATGACTTGCACAACCTACGATCAACAAAAATAATTCACGATTAGACATTTAAACACACTGTAATCGATGTAGCAATATAGATCTCGCCATACTTTGCAATCAATTGCTTCATCCGCTTGCGAGTCTTCCAAAGTTCTCGTAGACGACGGAATGCTTTTCGAGAACAAAAACTCTTCTAAGGCAAATGACAACTCAACCCAAGACGACAGAAATTCTTTTTCTTTTAAAAAAAACCTAATATTTATGATTCCGTAATCTTCGATCAAGTTCGAGCTTTTTTTTTACCATGTTTTCTGGCTACTGGCAACCCGACAGACAAGACCGTAAGCAGAGAATGAATTGCTAATTTCCAGGTGGAAGGCGACGAACACGAGTATTTTAACGACAGTGGAACTCGCAACGCTTTTATTATGTCACAAAACACGGCAGAGTCGATCACGGCCTTCCAGTCTGCCGTTTTAACATAAAGATTAACGGCCATTTCGAGCGCCTTTTCTGCAAAAGGGACAAATGTTGCACCAACCCAATAAACCTAATAACACATCAAATCTGTTAATTATGGCAACATAACAGTCGTACGATCGATATTAATAAATTACAGGCGCTGCCGTTCCAACGTTGACATTATTAATCACATTTTTATTATGGTTTTCTGAAGTAGATAACGGTTTCGGCGCACGGCACGAACATTCGGAAAAGGAAAGCAACAGAGATATCAATTGCGGCAAAGCGGAACGAAGATTGTTGCCCTCGTTTGACAACGTAGTCTTCCAAAGAACTTCTATTGCTAGTAGCGTAGCCTCTTGAAGTGGCGTCAGAGCTCCATCGGCCGTTGTCAATAAAACGAAAGCTGCCGAAGCCTCGCTCGGAATTGGTACGGCAATGATTTCGTGCAAGACAACTGATAGTTTCTGCAGATCGGACGCCACAAACCTAAAAAATCACCATTGCGAATGTAATCACGATACGATATTTAACATTTAAAAAAGCGACTTTTCAAAGAAATTTGATTCACAGTTTACTTGAAAATTCGTTTACTTTCAAATTTCAAATAAACTTTGAATTTTTTTTTTTCACTCTGATTACAACTTGGGTAAGAAATTCAAGATACCGTGGTCGAACAAGACGATATAACGGTGGAAAAATCTGCACTAAAGCGGTGAGAAACGCCTGCGAAGGAATTACGGCAGCATTTGGAGACTCGGGAAGTTTCGTACATTCGGTTCCGATTTTGTACCAAACTTTCCACGCAGCCATCCACATGGCCGTCTCTTCCGCTCCTTCCACAATTTCACCTTGTCCTTCATTCTTAACGGCAAGAAGTATTTCCTGAAAACTCTTTAACGCTGCTAAAGACACCTAAACGATTCATAAAAATCAACTTAAGAAACAACAAAAATACGCGAAAGAGCCTAGACACTCAAGAGTGCACGTGCTGCAAGACGTCATAGACGCAATGTTAAGTGAAATTTGATGTTTCCAAAAACATGGTCTCGATTCTAGCCACCATTGATTGATGCCTTCGAGTTAAATTATTAATAATAACTGAAGTTACAATCGGCTTTAGGATGCGGTGGCCACGTATTAACATCTTTCGGTTGCAACATTTAAAGGTGGTTTTATTTTATACCCTTTTTTTGACCCACGTTAAGGGTCATTGACCTCAACAAGGTCCATTATGTTAACAAACTGCCAATGTTTAGGAACATCTATCAGTTTTAAGAAAAATTGTGTGTATTTTTTTAATATGGTCTTCAGGGTTTTAAAACACATTTTCATGTCGTTTTGAATTGCCTTTTGCTATCTAGAGCCATTTACTTTAGAACCGTCAAATTGACAACAATCTCATTACACTTGTAACACTGAAGTGTCTAGGCTCTTAAATGCTTGCAAATTCCTTACTTCGTCATTTCTTCCAAGAGCTCCAGCCTCAACGAATTCCAAAAGAAGTGCCCAAGCACGAGCGAAATCACCGAGTGTTTGTAAAAGTTCACGTTTTGTAGCAAACACACGAGCAACTCCGGCAAGAACTAAGACTTGCGTTTCTGCCCATTGTTTCTGTGCCGTGTTACGAGAATGATGAATCAAAATGTTTCCACCGAGATCCATTTTATCGGAAGAAGCAGAGAAAGACAAAGATCGCACACGATCTAAAAGAGGAAACAAAACTTTCCACACAACAGCTTGCCAGGTTTCGCGTCGTAGAATAGACCCGTGCGCATTGACTGTCGAGAACAGGGTTTGCCCCGAACTCTTACGCACGGCAGGCCTCGGATCTACGCACAATTCGGCCAGCCAAGAATACAAAGACATCCAGAGTCGCTCAAAAAGAGGTAACTGAGCCGACATCATTCCATCGGATGCTGAATTTAAAGGAAAGTTAACGGACTGAGCCATTCCAGGACCTTTGACGTCCTTACATTCTTCGTTTTCAAGATTTTGACAGATCCGTTCTCGGTTTTGATGCAAGTGATCGGCAACATTCCACTGCAAATTGTAATTGTAATTTTTTTAACATTGATATTGGTATACTGTAGATAATAGAGAATATTCATGTTGTAGAATTAAAGCTGTTTTATAAACAGCTGATTTTCGAACTCTTGTTTAATCTGTATTTCAGGAGCAACGCTAAAAAAAATTGAAAGCGTTTTGGAAACTAGAACGGTAGATGAATCAGTTAATTAGTATTTTCATAGTTACAGGATTGCCACAAATTTTAATTTGTTAACTTCCCGGACTTCTGCAGGTTTTCCATGCAAAAGTTAGATATTTTCCAGAGATTTTTTTTTAAATTGTCTTCCCCCCCCCCCCCCCCCCCGAACCACGTCCCACATGGATGACGCGATATACAAGCCGGATTTCGCGAAATGTGTTTTACGACCTGCTGCCCTGCGTGACGTCAACTCCACAATGAAGAAGAAATTATGACAACATCCATGCCTCAACCAGGATTCAAACCCAGGACCCCCACCACCTCAAGCGGTGTTACCGAGCTACGAAGACATCGGCTCGAAAACGACTTCTGTACACTGCAATATTTTCCCCCTGCTAGTGCCAAGTACCGTAGTGCCTAACTTCATTTTGAAAATTTTCTAATTCCCCGACATTTCCACGTTTTCCGAGTTTCCAGATTGAGTGATGAGATTTCCCATTTTTTATATTTTAAAAATTCTCGAATCTTTGTCCTTTTTGAGACTTCTGGACCCCGTTGAACCCTCCCGAGCCCTTTTTAGCACTAAAACTTTTTAGAGCATTTCCAGGATTTATAATATTTGAAAACGAATTTCCTGACTTTTCAGGGTTTTACATATTTTTTTTTTGCTAAATTCCATGACGTTTCCTTGCCTTTTTTTTGAAAATATTCTAATTCCATAACATTTCCGGGTTTCCCGGTTGCATGGCAAACCTGAGCTTTTTATAGATATAAAATTCACAAAAATATCTCCTGCTTAAAATTAGTAAGTTTTTAAACTGTCATAAAAAGCCTATTTTAAAAGATATCAGCATTAAGTAATTAAGCTATGATTCTAGTTTCTAAAACACTTTCAAGTTCCTTTTAAATTTTGCTTCTAAAAACCAGAATAACCCGAGTTTGTGGAACGTTTATACTTTAAAACCGGCTTAAAGAGAAATTAAAATAATACAGTAAAAAGTTCCATATAAATACTTTTTGCATAAATAAGACACATAAAAACCATGGTCTTAATTTTAAGAAATAATTTATCTTTTTACCAAAAGTCCAACGGCCGAGAGGCTGACATTGAGCTCTTCACTTTGCGATCCAAAGTGTGCCACAGTGTCGATACAAGGCCTAAGGCACAACGATGGCATCGTTGGTAAGAAATCCGTCACAACCAATTGCAGAGACTGAAATGCAGTTCTAATAAGATTCTCCCTAATATTAAATACAAATACAGAAAAAAGACTATAACGAACAATTCGACCAAATGCACAGTGCAACTGATTTCTAACCCGTGATTTTCCGACAAAGCTCCGATGACCTCGAGAAGAACGGGCCAACCATCGGAAAGAGAATCTCCGTTACTGTGAAGGATTTGCAAGACACAGTCCAGCTGCTTCTGTCTAACGTCCGGATGAGACACTTCGGACAATTCGCGTAGTGGAGCGAGAATTAGAAACCGTAATGCCGATTTCGTCTTAAGAATCTCTTCGGCAGTCTTAGACTGTTCATCCTCTTGAGATACTTTGACTCTACGTGCGAGAGCTTCTTTTACGAGTGTCGTAACTGCCTCGACTCCCCACTCTCTCATTTTAACGTGAGGATGTCGACAAACTTCCAATAAATGGTTCGTCAAAGGTCGCCACAAAACTTCCAATCGCGGCAAATTTACTAAACCGGTCTCCAATAGTTTTGCAACGGCAAATAATGACGGTTCCTAAGTCAAAAGACCCAAGATTACAAACAAAATACTTCAACTCGCCAAATAAAAAACGAACCCGATTGCTATAAGCTAACTCCATTGATTCCTGCGAAAGACGACAAAGAGCATCGACTAAGTGATGCAATGCAACGTCGTCGAGGTATTGCGAACTCTCAAAAAGACGAGAGAGCATCACGGACAGAACAGGCAAATCGGCTAAGACAGCAGTCGTCAAAACCGTATTCGGACCCTCGGTTGCTCGTCCTGCTTTTAGACTACCACCCGTCGATGGTTTCAGTCCAAGAATCCAAACCAAATGCTTTCAAAATGTCAAACAGAACGCAATTATAATTCTAAATTGCGTCAAATTTTATGATGTTGGCTCAACAGTAATTTCCAAGTGTATAAAGAGTTCCAAGTGCTATAAGAAATGGTCAATTTTGCAGTTCCAAAGTTGCTCAAATGACTCTAGCAACCAAATGACAATTCGAAACGTCATGAAAATGCATTAAGGTGGCTGAATAGTTATTTTATTTTCGTCCCAACTGATGGCGCGCCTGCGTGGCTATCAGGTTCTATAGGATGTTTCTCCCTCTAGCCTTTATATTTGTCAAGAACACGTGTTTCAGTGGAAATATTTTTAAAAAATTCAAAGTGTTTTATAAACTAGAATACAGTAGTTGGTGATAATGCTAAAGTTTTTTTTCTCCATGATGTTATCTTTAAAAAGTAAACTTTTTATGACAATTTTTTTAAAAAAAGCGAAAATAGTTTTTCATGAAATATCAATAGAAAATTTCAAACTGCTATAAAATGTTTATTTTTTTTTAAAGATATTTCAATGAAAAAACTTTTAAGAAAATCTTCTAAAATTCTAGTTTTAAAAACAATTTGA
Organism: Brachycybe producta; assembly: GCA_036925085.1. Classification (NCBI taxonomy): domain Eukaryota; kingdom Metazoa; phylum Arthropoda; class Diplopoda; order Playtdesmida; family Andrognathidae; genus Brachycybe; species Brachycybe producta. The sequence continues at coordinate 853,685 of JAUPFP010000043.1, read as the reverse complement.
GTTTTTTCGTACTGAGTTTTATCGTACAAAAAGATACACATTTTTTCTCAAAGCTAAAAACAAAAGGCAGTTAGCAAAATGGACCTTTTTATTTAAGGTCAATGACCTTTAACATAGGGGTCCAGCCAAACTAGCATAAACATAAACAATTGCAACTTTAATTATTGTTCAAAACCGCTTGAAAAACTAAAAATGTAGCGTCAATTCTAGCAGACAAACTGTTTACAAAATGATTACAGAACAATAATTAAAATTGCAATCGCTTCTTGAATAATGTGGCCAGGTTTTAAAGCCTTTAGATTGAAATATTCAAAAATGTTTCATTTTATATATCCATTTAGATTATGCTAATTTGTTCCACACCTGTGAAAGGTCATTAACCTTAAACAGATTCATGCTGTTAACAAGACGTTCTTCAGACTTAAAGACATGATATTTTTTTATGACACTTTGAATTGCTCAAAAGAGCCATTTCAGCAACTTTGGAATCGCAAAATTTACCACATTTCAAGGCACGTGTAACGCTGAAGTGTCTAGGCTTTTAAGTTGTTAAGAGAAAAAAAAAGCTTATCTTGTTTGTAAATTTTGGACAGAACTGTTTTAACAAATTTACTGATGAACCTTGTAAAATTTTGTAATTCAGTAACCTGTAAAGTAGTGAGAGCCAGGTGCCAAGCGCTTCCCAAGATACTTCCGTGACAATGTGCCAAAACGAGAATCGAACGCATGCACTGAAGATTCTTGGTCGTCAGCTAATAAGCGCCCCGTTAAAGATCAATCGAAATTAAAGATCAAACGCTCGATTTAAGCTTAATAACAATTACTGACCACCACAGAACCCTGATTGCCTCCACTTTGCAAAGAACTCGTTAGAAGAGGAGTTCCAACAGCCACAACCTGAGGTCGATATTCAGTTTCCGAAACGAGATACTGAGATAGAGAACCGCTTGCTCCGGAAGCGGAAGTGCCGGATGTCAAGATGGCCGTATGCTGAGCAGAAGAAAAGGAACAAGACGAAGTTCCGTCCGAAGAGACGGTATCATTTAACACGGTGAGTGTGTAATAAGGTGGGAGGGAGGCTTTGCATAATGCAGTGACAAAAGCATCGCGAGCCGTCGTCATTTCGAGCGATCCGGCCAAACGAGCGTACGATTGCATAGCTTTTAAAATGTTTTCCGACGCACTTTCGTCGGTACTTCAAACGAATAATAAAAACAATATAAATATCAGTTCGCAACACGATGAAAAATATAAAAAACACCATTTCGATTCAAACCTAGCTTCTAAAAGAAGACAAAAAGCGGCAAGTAAACCACACCACGTAGACTCCACGAGTTGTTTCTTAAGTTCCACTTCTGTTTGATCGTTAGCAGCTGTAGAATCACCTTCGATCACGGCGGATGTTATCGAAATTTGACCGTTGGTCTCGACTTCATCTACCGACGGAGAGGGTCCTTCGACAGCTAGCGTAACGCTGCGAACAACATCTAGAAGACATGCGAATGCAACAGAAATGCCGTAACTATCTGGAATGGTGCCTACTTCCGTTTTGTCTAAAAAGTCCAAACTGTTACAAAGAAAAATCATCAAAATTAAGATATTTCTTCTTTAAGAAGAGATCCAATTCTCGACAAATCACGGCAAAGTGAAATCAAATAACTTACTAAACGGATTTTGAAGTTCCTGCCGGTAAGCTCATACTAATTGGGATCCAAACACCGTGATAGACGAAAGCCGGTTGCGGAGTGACTCCCGGCCCAACTGGCATTCCTCCAAGAAGAGAAGGTGGAGTTCCTTGAACCTGCGCTTGGCTCATACCTTCGTTTGATAAATCAAACACATCGTTTAAGAAGAAAAATAACTCATCAAATTCATTTCATATATTTATAGAAAAATTACTGGTTAGTGATTGTCCTGAAGATGACGAAGAAACGAACAAAGTTTGTACGTAAGCACCGAGAGCGTTCACGATATCTCGCAAAATTTTCGTACTGTGTGGTTTCGAATCATAGAAACGACAAAAAGATCTAAACGAAACGAAAATCGACTATTACTTTTTTGCACAGAATTGAAAAACAGAAGTAAAAATGCGATCTTACTGAACTAACTGCGGAGAAACCATCATTCGATGCAAGACACCGAGAGCGAGAGCTCTCTGCCACGAAGGTTTATCGGAATCGAGAAACTTCACAACGAGCGAAAGAAATATCTCACACTCGGTGACGAGCAGCGCGTGGTACTTGTGAATTAGAACAGAAACTATTCGAAGAAGGCGAACACTAATGGCAAAACAAGGTTTTTCTGCAGCAGAAGAAGCTGTCGAAGCGACTGAAGTCGTCGAGGACGAGGATGTCGTTGAAACAGTTGAAGAAACGGACATGAGTGAACCAGACGCAAACGAACTTCGATTTTTGACGTTCGGCGAAAAAAGTTTTATAATCAACGGGCACACTCGTTCTTTTAAAAGAAAACCCAATTCTTTATGCTGAAATATAAATTTGAATTGGAAAATTCACTAAAATGTGGTGTCGGTTTATAGCAAAACGTTTACGAGTACAGTTGAAATCAAGTTACAAAAATAATTTCGGCCGCCTTTAAAAAATGCCACACATTTTAAACGTTTTCATTAAAGAGACAAATTGAAGTTTTCTCTACGAGAATTAACATTGGAAAAAAATAAATAAATTTCAACATGAAACTGAAAATGATTTGAAATTATTGCAAAAACGTTTCAATATCTTCGTTTATCTTTTCCGAGTTAAGGTGGAACAAATAGGTTTTTAGTTATAAATCATGCTCCTAGGAAGGCGTTGCCATCAGGTGGATACGCCCCTTGAGTTGTACATCGAAAAAACAGTTCGAGGAGTGAATGTAGGTTTTTAAAAGCACTTATTAAACAAAACTCATTGTTTTTTTTAAACCTGATGAATAAATGAAGCGAGTCATCCCTATTTTGTGACCATCTGTTAGGTAATTATCGTTTTATAACAGTTTTAAACCGGAGATTTTTGGTTTTTGCTGTGGTCGGCGTTTTAATAAAACAATTAACAACATAAAACAATTATTTCCAAACAGATGGTCTCAAAAAAGGGATCCCTCGCTTAATTTCTTCAATTATTTTCGAAAATACACGGACTTTCATTTAAAATATACTTTTAAAAAAGCTCCATGCATCCTGTACCCGTAAATTCGCTGCTTGATCTTAGCCACGCCCATAAAGATCTATGGGTGTGGTCCAGTGAATTCGCATAACTCCATCTAGTGGCATCATTTTGAATTAATTCTATTAAAAATCCATTGGTTCCACCTTAAATAAATTTTTTTTGTTTTTTGAAAAATAACCGAGCAAAAATGGAGTTCCGTCAGATTTAATAAATCAGGACTCGATTCAACGCTATCTAACGTCAGCCCTCAAAAGTAGCCAACCCTCTGTTGTGACTAAAATGTCGAACAATAAAACACTTTCCAAAAAAATGTTTTAAATTGAAACACAACATATAAAAATATCTTACAGAAGTAAAATCAAAATGATAAACAATAAAAACCTTTGTGAAAACGACTCCGAACGACGTCAAAAGTTCCTCCAGAAGTTCTAGTCCGAGAGAACGGTTCATTTCGTTGAGTCCTTGCAACCAGAACGGCCGATCCGAGTTGATCAACTGAACCAAATCTTGAAACAACATGTAAGCGTCAGCAGCACAAGGACGCAAAGACTTAGGAGGAGAATTACTAAACACTTTCAGTTCTTCAACATTAAAATTCTCGACATCACCTTTTAAAGAAAACGGAAAAAAATATATATAACCTTTCAAAGTTTTACTTTTTATAGAATATAACCGTCTTACATTTGATTTCGAGTTGATCCTCGTCGACAACACGTTCGAATACGAGTGACACGAGCTGTCGAACAGTGGCAGAAGCCGCGTTGACAGTCGTACTGTCCTTCGCTACGTGAAGACGAAGACAGAGTACCAAAGCCTTCGACAAGGCCTCACCTCTGACACGATCTCCGTTGTTCAGAAGAAGAAGCACAGTCTGGAGCAACTTCACTTCCTCCACTCCGAGTTCCATCAGAGTCCATAGACACGTAACGATCTTGTCGGCCGACAAAGGCGAGAGAGCGCCATGAGCGATCAGACGCTGAATTCCAGCAACACAAACCTGAACGAGTTTGATGTTCTTCGTATCACAGCCCAGAATAAAAGGTTGAAGAATCTCGGGCGAATCCTGCTGAAGAGCTATTCGAAATAACCAAATAATTATTCGAAATTGATCAAAATCCACTTATCAAATCTCAGTCGACTAAAAAAACAACCTGATATAATGTCGACATTTTTAGCAACGAGGTTCTTTATCTTAACTATTCCAGCTTCGGCAGCCTAAACAAACAAACGAAAACATCAATAAAAAACTGAGTAAAAATAACTCATCTGTCAATTTGCATTTTTCGTAAAGGAATTCTCAAATACACTGCACGACCACATTACTAAATCAACTGAAACGCATATAAATAAATGAAAAATATGAACATTGAAAACAAAATTCTTATGAAAACCTATAATAATTAAAATGCTAATTATTATCAATTTAACCGGTAATATGTCTAAATTTACGAATCCCCATCAGTGACGTCGTATGTCCTTAACAATAAGGTCAGGGGTGTGTATTTCAAAGCGTCGAACTTTTTGATTTTTTTTTGCGATTTTCGACGTTTTAAGTTGGTTATTTAGTTAATTTTTACCTCTTTTACGGGTTGGTGTTTCTTTTTTGCTTCATTCGAGAGTGTTCTTAAGTCATTCTGTAAACTATCGGCTAGTTTCTTGCCTAAATTAACCCGATCCACCGATGCCATAACAACTGAATTGAACGTCGTTGCGATAACCACGTAGTCAAAAATCACACTTTAATTCACTTTAAAACTGAATTAAAAACATATTTCACAATGAAACCAATGTATTAAGGTCACAGGAAGACATTTGTCCGACAATAAAGCACTGATCAATGCCGAATAAAGATCCTCTATATAATTACACAAATGCCACACTTTTTAGTTAGATTTCATACAACGAAATCGATCAATTTTTTTTTTTGCTTACTAATTTGCATAATCAAAACAGCCGCGATGCTGGCGCCATCTAGCATTCTTTTAAATATTAAACCTACACTAATTGATGACGTCACCAATGTTGTCTGCTATACAGGCAAGTATGCCCAGCAGTAAAATTGTGTTGGCCCCGCCCTTGTATGAGTGTCATCAATTTCTAATTGGTTTGTTACTTAGTCTGATGTCGCATGCCCTGCCCTTTTCAATTTCTAATTTATTGAAATTTGGACTGACGCTCATAAAAGGGCGGAGCCAACAACATTTTACTGCTGGGCACACTTGCCTGTGTCTGCTGTTTGTTGAATTATTTTCTCTCATAAAGAAAATATTCAACGCACTGGAAAGTGACTTATATACTAGAAGGGTAGCCGTTTAGTCACTCAATTGTATTTTCATGTTGATATCCTGTTAAATTAAGCATTTTAATATTTTATGTCAGTTTCAAAATGATCAAACTTTAAGCAGATAATTTTGGTCTATAAAAAGTGTATTTTGATAGATACCATTCTAGTTTCTAACACACTTTAAAGTTCATCTTAGTGTTGCACTTAGGAAACACAGAATAACCTGAGTTCGAAAATCGGCTGTTTATAAACTATTTATTAATAAATGAACTTTTTTTTTGGCAATTTTAAAATAGCATTCATCATTGTTCACTTTTGATACAAAAGAAAAATGAAATCTGATTCTTCTTTATTTTCAAACTGCCATACAAAGTTTATTTTAAAAGATATTAAAAAAATCATGAAAATACCTACTATTTTATGTTCTAAAGTCTAATAAACTACACATGTTTACCCTAAATAAACAACATAATTAAACTACGAGAAAATATACTTCTTCAATGAATAAAATATAATTTGTTTTTATTGTATTCATTTAAATATTTTTTTAAGAATGTGTATCCAATAAAATAAACCTATTGAGATTGTCTATTAAATTTGTTTACCTCTCAATATACATTTCTATTCGAAGTAATGTGCTAAGAACGCCAACTTTTTAGCATTTTCGTCACTTTAGCTGTACTATAGCGAACAGATTTGATTATTCCTAAAATCATGACATTAAAAAGAATTAGCACAACTTGCATTAAATCAAATTAAGTGTCAAAAAAATAAAGTAACAAATTTACCAGCTGTTAGAATTCCTTTTAGGCTTTGAAACCAACTCGACCTACGAACGATCGATTCCACACCTGAAAGACAAACCCTTTTGATAACCACACTCGCTGGCGAATACCAAATGGCGTTATAATACCGTCCTCGATGACTAGTTCGCAATCAATGTCGTTAGCTATAACCTTAAGAACATCCTCTAGATCACGGTTTCGTCCATCTTTGTTACAAACTCTTAAAAGATAAAGTTGTAAGTGTTTCGGAAGTAAGTTCAGATGATGTAACCGTGATGCCGAACTCCAATCTTGCTAATTCGAAACAAAATCTCGGTTTACAACCTTAAATATATTTATTTTTTCTTCTTCCAAAATTCAATACTTCAATCCTCCTCGTTTCGGTATTTAGATGAATGTTTGCTTCCGCCGACACAATTCCAGAGTAAAGTTCTCTAAACTGTTCCACCTGTGCGTCGACAATCTTCGATACTTTGTTCTTATCTTCACCGGCCCACATTCGAAAATCACCTAAATATGAAAGACCCGCTATTTTCATATAGAACTCCCGTTCTGAGAAGGATTCAGGCAAAAGAAGCAAAGTCGTATGAACTGCGTTATGTAAATTCATCTTTAGAGCTGATTCCAATGCTTCGTCTTCATTCGGAGGCTTCAAAACAAGAACCTGACAAAAAAAACCAGCCAATTACTAAGTAAAATTCACTTTAAAAAAGACAAATTTGATACCGGTTTGTGAAGACGACCACTTAAATACAAATTTTCCCAATCTAACAAGTCAGAAATGACAGTATTCGTACTGGCAACACCATATTTGATAAGCTGTGAGCATAAAAACACGAAAACAGACTCAGTTTTAATAGTCTATTTGTGGCAATTTTTCATAAGAAAATTAAAATAATCAGAACTCTGTCTTCGAATGGAATAAGCGTATTATAATAAACTCCTGCTCCGAATTCCTCTTGTATCTTGGTCACAAATGATGGACCACCCCATCTCAGAGTAGAATAATGATTTCTATTTAGTTTTAAGTTCTTGGAATGAAATTCCAGTGGATTGTCAACAACGAGGATGAGGTCCAGCATGTTTTTCTAGAAAATAACAACATAAATGTATTAGGCAACTTTAGAAAGCAAAACGAAACTAATAATTACACTGCTACTAATACTGTTCGCTTGCTGAAACACGCCGGAACCGTACGCAAAAGAAAAACGTATTTCTGGTGGAAATAACGATAGAATTCGCGTGAAAATTGGTTGAATGATAATAGACTTCATTGAACCTACCGCCATCTTTTATAGCAGACGACATTCTTCACTTTTCTTGAGGAAAATGTCAAATGCTAAAAACAAAATACACATTACGTCATAGTTTTGAAGCACAGTTTATACCAACATGGCGTTATTCATAAACTGACCTTTATATAGCAATGGCGCCATAATAGGTTATCCTTCCGACTATTTGTTAGGTCTTTTGTAAGCCTTGTCTTGCAGCTTCAATTATATTCAAAAAGTATTATAAAATGCCCACTCACCCTTTCAACGGTGATACCGATAGATGAAAGTATGAAAATAGTATAAAAAGCTGTGGCGTCAGGTTAAACAGAATCATATATAGCTGTGAAACTACGATTTCGTTTATTTTCCCGCGAAAGTTAATATGTGTCAAATTGTTGTGCAAATTTACAGTTTCAAAATTTGGTTTGTGCTCTTCATTGCGACTTTTCTTCTATTGTGATTTAATAATATTATTTTCTTTTCATTTATAAGGTATATTGACGTTGATAACGTGTATATTCTGCGATAATGTTGAAAAGAATCACCAAAAACGTTAAAGAAACAAAGCAGTCGAAAGACCGCGGCGGCGAAGGATTTCGATTCCCGACAACCACGACTGCGTCTACACCAATGTTCCAACCAAATTCGAATTCGTCTCAGATGTCTACAGCAGATCTCGATGTCTCATCTATTCTAGGATATCAACCAACATTCTTCACAAAGATCAACAAGAATGATGAGAAAGGAATGGGACGATGTTTAACGAGCAGTCCGATCAAATCGACGGCGACACCGTTACGGAATGTTACTGCAGCTCCTCCTCCCGATATTCCGGGATGTTCTTTTCGAATGGATTCGTTGGAGTTATCTGATTACCCTAACATGTTGTATTCCGGGTACATTAATACTGTTTTTATGGATATCCGATCAAAACAGGCTTATCATAAACAGGCGAAAGAGATGTATGACCAACTGCACGGACTCACGGCGATCAATCGGAACCAACTCAAAGCATTGGAAGTCCTGGAAAGCACGGAAGCAACACTGGAAGCCAAATGTGAGACTTTAAATCAACTTGAACTGCAAAAGGAGTCGCTGAAAGGCAGCGATAAGTGGATGTCCGAGATGAGCGAGCGGTCGGCTGCTCTCGATAGTGCGTTGAACGCTTCCATGAACCTCCTACCGTATAGTAAAATCACTCTTTCGACTGACGAACAATTAGTGACTGTAGTTGAGCAGACTAGCAAGTTGCTGAATGAAATTGTAAAGGTGACGGTTATTGAAAGTGATGAACTACAAAAAGAAGTAGAAGTCGTGGAGTCGTTATCTCGAATTGTAACGCAAGAGAACGAAGATTTGCTTGATTGTGTCCAACTTGTGAATAGTTCCACCGTTTTTGATCTTACTGAAGCTATGCTTTTAACCAAATAAATTTGTAAATTACTGTTTTTTTCTTTCTTCAATTTGTGTCAATACTAATTAAAACATTTAAAAAAAAAACTTATTAACATGTATTCATTCATTCATTTTTTTTGCTTGTAACTTCTACTCCAAAACGTAGTATATCTTCCTCTTCGTAAGAATCGTAACAATCGAACGTTTTAGTCTGATAAAAAGGGCTAAAAACAAAAATAATTCAAGAACTCTTTTGTTTAAATTGTTGAAAACATTTGAGGAACTTTTTTTTTCCAAAACTCAAGAAGTCCAGTTACTCAATTTGTTCAGAAAAAGCAAAAAAAGAATCCTTTTACATGTAAAGAGATAAAAAAAAATTGCATTTGGAGTGGCTTTTACTTTGTTTTTTTTTCTACTTAGGGGGGGGGGGGGAAATTACAGCTATCCATTCAGCTCTGAAAACTTTTTTCGAAACTACAATAAAATAGTTTAGGCCAAAATATGGACATACAGTTAAACCTTAGGTTGCGAGCATAATTCGTTCCAGAAATGTGTTTGTAATCCAAAGCTCCCGTGTATCCAAGCGAACCAAACTGAACCAGTTGTGATCACCTTACGCTCACAGACAAAGCGTATACGTACTACTCGTATTGCAAGACCACGCTCGTTTATCACGTTAAAATTTATTAAAAAAAACTTTGCTCGTCTTGCAAAACACTCGCAATCCAAGGTTTCACTTTTGTGAGTTCTGAAAAAAAAGTTCCTCATTTGTTAGTACCCCTTTTCTATCTGACTAAATGACGCAATCCTAAATTTTACACCAATAACTTTTTTTTAGAAGCAACTTTGACAAATTTTAACATTCCTTCGAATGAAACCTAAAGCTGATGCTACACGTAGCAACAGTCAAGCAACAATACTAGTTGTAGCAACAGTATTTTCTTATTTGTTGCAAGCAACACCTATGATACATGTTGCAACGTTCATGTAACTTAGATGAAAGCAACAATTAACCAATGAAACAAAGAGGTTGTGAGCTAAAGACTGTAGAACATTTTGTTTCGTCTTCCTCTTCTAAACCAGTTGAAAATTTGAAATAGTCATGTGATTATTTAAGCCGTTTTTATTGGCTGTTGGCTGAAATGGTTGCTCAAAAATATAGAACCAAGTTCTATTTGAAAATTCTGTTGCTTTCAATCTGTGAGCAACAATTCGGGTTTGTAGCTCTTATGACAGATGTTTCAACTTTAATGAAACAATAGAGCAACACAGCTATGTTGCTCTTAAGTTGCTGAATTGTTGCTACGTGTAGCATTGGCTTTAGACACTTGAACTTAAAACTTGAATATTGTAATATGAAAATAGTGAAGCTACTTAAATTTAGAAAACTTGTATCAGTTTCTAACAGGCTTTCATGTTGTTTTATCATTACGTCTGCTTCGTAAATTGTTGCGCGAGCAAGGTTCGTGTATATTCGTTAAGAAAGAATAGTCAAATTCGGTAAGAACTCGTAATTAAAAAAACAAAACAATAAAAATATTTAATTATTCGTCTTAACAGTTTCATAAAAAATATATAAAATTCATTCAAATTAATCACGTTCATCGATTTCTCGGGTTTGTATATTATTCAAAGTCTACTTCTTCGCTACTGTCTTTCGTTAGATCAACGAGTTTTTGAATCTTGTCTTTCACGGGTGATTTCATACTAAGCTTCGTTTTTCTAGACTTGACCATATTAATGAACTCGATTTCATCATCAGTGCTGTAATATTCTGTCTCTTCGCTGTCATCGATCGTCTCCGAACATGGTTCGTTTCTTTTAGATGCTTTGCTGTTCGAATCCTCATCTCTCGACGGTATATTCGGCACCGTCTTTGAAACTTTGTCATCGTCATCACCACCAAAATGGCTGAAATATTTTTCAAAAAGCCTTAACACTGTATTTGTTGAATTCGCTTTAGAAGTTTTAACATTAATTTTAGTGCTCATATGTGATTTTTTGCTAAAGTTAAAAGTATTCTCGATAGAACTATCGTCAGAAACAGTTTCATTCTCATTAGACTCATTATCATTGCTCGTCTTTTTGGCTTCTTCGCTTGACTCCAGAGTTCCATCTGAAGGGCGTTTGCTTCCAACAGACTTGCTCATAGTATTGGTTTCTTTATATTGCGATGAACTGACAACCACCGCATCTCCACTAGACGCCAAAGGTTCGTCCGAAGTGTAATCATCATCCTTCGAACTATTTTCCTTTTCAGCTTCTTCAGTTTTCCGGAGATCTACGATATGGTTATCTTCATTAGACTCCAAGGTTTCTTGTGAACTGTGTTCATCCTCAACTGAAACATTCTCCACATCCGGTTCATCGGACTGCTGCGAATCTGTGATGTCGGCATCTTCGCAAGACTCGATTTTTCCTTCCGAAGTGCATTTGCTTTTCACCGAACTGGATTCAGTCTTGTTTTTTGTGGATTGCAGAGAATTGCCGTCCACCACTTCAAAGCCAATAGACTTTGAAGTCCCATCTGTACCACAACTTTCCTTAAGTGAACCATTCTGACTTTCAGTTTCATTGGTTTGCTGAGAATCGTTTAAAGAATTGCATTTGTTCTTAACTGAACCACCCTCAATTTCGGCCCCCATATTCCGAGGATTGTCACTTTGATTATCCTCATATGAGCTCGTCATCTCCGCATCATCTTTACAAGAATTAGAAAACTCTTGCGAATCACTAGAGCTTTCAATCGAATCGCATCGATTTTTACTTTCATATTTTGAAAAATCAACGTTTTTACTTAAAGCTTTCACCTTATCCTCTTTTTTCCTTTCAGAAGATCTTTCAACTGTTTTATTGAATTTAATTGGAGATAGTAGAAAGACCATTTCGGACAAGAAGCATCGTCATCATCTTTGGCATCGATTTCACTCGATTCGCCGGTTTCCTCGTGACCAGTCGACATTTCGACATCTTCAGTGGTTTCGGCGCCCTTCTCGGAAGTTAAAGATACATTTTCTCCAAAACTAAGCTGTTCGTCCATAGGAGCACTCTCTAAAAACGCAAAACAAAAAGATCCAAACGCAAATTAAAAGTGTGGTTTAAATTTTTAATTATGAAACTTACGCGATTTCTTTAAAACGTTATTCAAAGTGCCGAAGTAAGTCTCGGATTCTAGAGAGGAGACATTTTTTTGAAAAGACACTTTCAATTCCTCGACCGTGCGACAACTCTTCAATTGATTAAGAAGAATTTCGAGCGTCGTTTCAGCGGGAACGACAAGCGGCCTCAGATTGCGAGGATTGAGATAACGAACGAGTTCCAAAATTTCTCGATAAGAAGAATGCATCGAGTATAAAATGCGGATCCAGTTTTCGGAACATTCGTGCGACGTTATGTTAGACGCTCGATAATTAAACCACATCGTGGATAAGTTAACATAACGGATTTCACGTTGCCTGTGGTTAGGAAGGTTTCGCTCGCAAGGAAGCACTCCGTTTTTTCCGTTAAAAACTGTGTAGCCTTCCTGTCAAGAAGAACAATAAAATCGAACGAGAAATAACAGATCAATCAAAACTAAATTCAAGTAACTCAAAGTTCAATTACTTTGCATAAGTTCCCCTTGTTTTCGAAGAGAGCTTCAAGTTCAGTTACTTTTGAAAGTAACTCCAAATTCAGTTACTTTTAATTTAGCTACTTTCAAAAGTTACAACAACTCAGCACCTTTTGAACGTAACTTTCAGAAGTAACTTCAGGTTCAAGTTACTTTTGAAAGTAAGTCCAAATTCAGCTTCTTTCAGAAGTAACATCATTTAAGTTACTTTCAGATGTGAATGCAAGTTCAGTGACTTCCAGAAAAAATTTCAAGTTCAGTTCATTTCAAAAGTAACGCCACGTTCAAGTTACTTTCAGAAGTAACTCCAATCCAGTTCATTTCAAAAGTAACCCAAAATTCAGTTACTTTCAATTACTCTTAATTCAGCTACTTTTGTAAATAACTCCATATTCTACTACTTTCAGAAGTAACTCCATATTTTACTACTTTCAGAAGTAACTCCAAGTGCAGTTTCTTTCAAAAGTAACTCCAAATTCGGTCACTTTAAAAAGTAACTCCCGATACAGTTATTATCAATTACTCTAAATTCAGCTACTTTTGTAAGTAACTCCACGTTCAGCTACTTTCAGAAGTGACTCGAAGTTCTGATACTCTTAGAAGTAATTCCAAGCGCAATTAACATCCAAAAGAGATATTTACTTTATAGTAACAAGCATGAAGTCTCGTTTCTTCCGGATCCTTCGTTATAGATTCCATAATTTCTGGAATGTTTTTATATTTCCACAGTTTCCCGTTGCAAACATGAACCTTTCGAAATAAAAAAAAAGACACAATCAGTTGACCGTTAAAGCAAAACAAAATATCAAAAAAAAAAAAACAAAAACAAAAACAAGAACCTTCATCTTGTATCGTTTAGCTAACTCTACAAACACGTGTTCGTATCCGAACTGCGAGTTACCGTTGACGTAAACGGCCGTATCGTTCGATTCCTCCAACCACGGATCGAGAAAAGCGAACAATGTATCACGACTTTCGGTTCTCGAAGGAAACTCCAGAGCGTCGGGAAAACAGAACGTAGTATCGAGATAGAGATTATCGATCTTCTTCACACTAGAAACATTAAGAAAATAACTCTTTAATCAAATTTGCTGACAAAAGATCGTTTTTGAACATGTTTTCAAACCTATCGCCACCATCATGAAGATGTTCCATGATTCTGAGCTGACCGACGGTCAAACGAAAGTCTCCAGTGTAGATTACATTTCCAGAATTCCCTTCGAATAGAAACATGACAGATCCTGGGCAGTGTCCGGCCGAGAGCAAAGTCACGACTACGGTTTCGTACTGAAAAACAAAATACGATAACGAATCATTTATAAAATTGGACGAATTCTTAAGAATTCCTACATCGTCTTCATCCAACTTTTTAACCGTAATTGTTGTCGGATCGTTAATCGGAAGCGATACCTGAATCGAAACAACTTTAATGAGCAAAAAATCATGTTTAAAGAAAGCTAATTAATCAACAACAAAAAAAACGAACCAATTTGTTACTTAATCTTATAAACCTATTATCGAAGGAATTATTAGACAGTAGATCGTTGGTTATTTGAGAGCAATAGACCTTAACTTCGGAGCTAAAACGAAAAATATTTTATTAAATTACGAAAATCGTCGATTTTTTGCTTAGAATTATTAAAATTCACCAAACCTTTTACGTAAACGATTATAAAACGTGTCTTCTAAAAGGCCAGTCATATGATCTGTATGTTAGAATGCGATATTTATAATGATTAACTCTCAATAACTATTAAAAAGTTCGAAATTTATTACAAGTATGCCTTATGTGGCTCTTCTATAGAAGCCCATATTAAAGTTTATCATAACATCCAACACAGAGGCCACATTCGCCCTTCCTTTAGTTTCTTACCAGTATGACAGTGAGATAAAAAATAAGCATTGCAGTTTAGACTAGCTCCATCGAAGTAATCAATAGCTATATTATTGTATTCTTCTAAAACGCCTTTAAAGTTGTTCATTTTCGTGATTTTATTGTTAAATTTTCAAAAATAACACATAGTATTTTAAATGAACCGGCTCAAAATTTTGTAAATTAGCCGCCGCCGCTGCCAACAATTAAATTTGTTTGGATATCGATAAATGCTAACGTTATCGTAACTATCGATTTTATAACAATTATAATATCGATATTTGTATAAAAAAGCGGTAAATTCAAAATTCAATAAATAATATAATTTGCATTCAAATTTTATGTAAATTTCACAAATTACACAAAACTGATAAAAAGTAAATTATGTTCAAAATTTTATAATTAAAAATATAGACATTCAAATTTTAATTAAAAATGCAATTACGTGTATAAGCAATTAACATTTGAATAAGTATTTTTGATTAAATATTTACTTATTAGCATATAGTGAAATATTTATACAGTATATAATTTGATCGCGTACAAATAGGCTTAATTTATTCTAAATTTATAATGATTAATTTATTATTCATTAAATCTGATTAACATTGAAATATGAATTGTATAAAATTTCATTTTATGGAATTCGTCTGCCATTGTCTTCACAAATGAAAACAATTGTTTTAAATAAAATATCTTATTTCAAATATTTAATTCAAATCGCATTACTTAAAAATATGTTAGCGTAAAAATTTATGTTAATTATATAAACAAAAGTTAGTTTTGTTTTAATACATTAATTTTTCTTGATCAACGACTTAATTTACTATAAATTAAATGGCAATGGCTGCAATGAGTTTTGCAATAATCATATTTGTTTTTGCACAAATTGTAGATTTATCCTATGGACAAAACAATGGTTTAAATTAACTTTTTATCTTAACTAAATCTTACTTTAAGATCAGGGTAATATCGTTTTCTTATTTTCTCTTATTTACCTTTTTAGTCATGTGTCCTAAGAATGTCACTTGTGACCCAAAGGAAAGTTTTATGTGTGAAAACAATAGACACTGCAGACAATTTGAAACATGCTGTTTGGGTTCTGACAGATTTTTTTGCTGCACAGTAAGTATTTACAATTATTAAAACATGAAGATTTCCAAAAATTATAAAGTTTGAAGTAAATACAGCTATGGAAAAAATACAATTTTTAACTTTTAATGTTATTAATTTATGCTAATTTATGTCATGAAAATCTTTATTGAAGTCAAAAACATTTTCAGAAAAAAAAAATTTTGTTAATTTTATCTTAGTTTTTTTAATTATTAGTTAAAATTTATACAAAATAATCTAATTTTTTATAAACTCGAAATGCATGCTAAGATATAACAACAAATTCCTAAAAATAAACAAACTAAATATATCTATCTCTATAGTCATTTTAGGGTGTTTGAATGGTTTCAAGTTCATAAAAAAAAATTGTGACTAGTCTTAAAAATAATTTAAATAAAATTTGTTTAGACAAAATTAACAAATTCGTAATAAATACATTCTAAATTATATGTACTTTTTTATTTCAATAAAAATTTGTATGAAATATTGACAAAAAATGATAGAATTGAGCTGCAACATGGTTGCTATTAATATTTCCATAGCAGTACGAGTATATATTATTTTTTATTATAGGAAAATAAAAAGTTTGAAGATGAAAAAGCAAAAGAAGCGAAAGCTGCTGAAGCTGCCGAAAAGAAACTAGTTGGAGCCATCAAAGATGCAAGCAAAAATATTTTTAAACACGTTTTCGAAGGGTTAAAGGTCGAAGATGGAAATGCAACTACTGAATCTTCCAAGAAACAGCAATCACTTTTAGATTACATTCTAAAATAATAAAAGATACAATTTAAGTCTAAATCATACCAATTCATTATTTCAAATATGATCTACATTATAAGCTACAATAATGTAAAATATAATCAATTTTAAAAGAAATTAACCTAAATGAGTTGCAAAAATGTCACTGTTTTTATTGAGCCATCTAAGTGCTACTGGCATACATTAAAATTATAAATTGAATATGTATGTGACAAAAAGCCAGATTAAAATTATTAGATTCGCCTGTTTATACTGCAGGGCTACATACTTGACTCTCTTAGCAATTGCTTTAACCTAGAGACCAGAGAATCTACTTTTCTCATATTTTTTCAAATACGTAATCAAGAAGAAATTGTCAAAATCCTACAACTAAACAGTTAATCACCTCTTTTAGAAAAAAAACCACAAATTGATATGATATAACTGGGTCATGTCTTAATTTATTTTTAGTTTAAATACCGTAAGAATTCTAGATTTGCCATCAGATAACAATTTTCAAAGTCAAACAATGATGTTTTTAAAATTTTCTCTTCTCATTTCATTGATTTTTCATGAAACTCTACTCTACTTAAATTACAGTGTTGCGGCTAACACAATATTGAAAAATATTCCAGAAGCACCGACTTTATCATTATCAAATGAACAAGGTAAATTCTATATATTTTGTAGAAATAGGACAAGCTTTTTTTTTTTATAAAATAACTAGTGGGGTAACCCGCGGGCATATAGTTTAATTTTGTGTGAATGTCCTGTTGTCATGAAAGTAATTTGCCTTGACCAGTTGCATCTTTTATAAGCATCTTAATATTGTTTGGGTTCTTGGATCGGGAGAGCGCAACATAAAGTTGACCATTCGTTTAAATTTAAATAAATTCCCACCTGCTTAAACGTTTGTCTTTGTTCGTACAGCGTTATACACAGACAGACAAAGCTTAATATATATAAAAAATATACTGTATATATCTCAAATCTAGCATATTTTGCTTGAAAACTAAACCTCATAGTTAATAAGTTAATAATAACTGAAATTTTCAACTTCATGTTTTTTTTTTAAATTTAGGCCTTATTTCAACTGTTGTGAAAATTGAAACTGTTTGAGAATTTCAAAGGATGAAAAATAGAAAAAAAAAAACAAAAAAAAACGTGGCCCTCGCCCATTCACTATCATAGGCAAAGGCCACGTGTGTTCAATTTTTGACCGGTTGAAATTTTCCAACAGTACAAATTTCACCCGAGTGGGAACAGTTTACTTAAAGTGGCTTCATACATATTCAATTTGCTTTTGTCACCCTTTACGGCAGCACTACAACCATGCTCCATAGACTTTTTTTTTTTGCAAAATTTGGACGCAAAAATGTTAAGCGAACGTTTTTCAAAAACAGAGTTATAAAACTGGAATTCAAAATTAGAATAGTAGAAGATTATGCTAAAAGTTTTTTCATGGCAATATCTTAAAAATCTTTGGGTTTTCCATTGACATTTCATGAAAAACTATTTTCGCCTTTTTCAAACTGTCATAAAAAGTTTATTTTGAAAGATGACATAAAAAAAACATTTAAAACTTAGAATTTTTTTTATAATGTTTCTTCCGAAAACCGTTTGCTTGAAAAATATAAATTTTCTCAAAACCGAAGGTAAAGGAAGAGGTCTCCTATAGCACATAACAGCCACACAGGGGGGAATAAAAAAATAAATATCTATTAAGCCACCTTAATAAATACTATAATCTAATTTCTTCTGTAAAATCTGCTCTGCAGATTTGTATTTTTAAACAAAACTAAAAAAAATTCTTCTTGAAACAAAAGGAAACGATGTCCATAATATTGAAAAGCGGTTCATAGGATTGTTTCCAGGTTTTCTGCAATTAATGCGTCAACGGCCCAGAGACCACCCAGGTAATTGTAAAATATATAAAACTAGTGGGGTAACCCGTCATAAATGACGGGAGCAAAATTCACAGGCAATTGTGCGCATGCGCGTCATTTTTTCCTTTTTTTACTCCTTTCATTTCAATTTCAGTCACCGCTCCCACTTTTCTCTCTCTCCCCTTCTACACTTTCCAACCTTTTCCCCTCACCCTCCCACTTTTGTCTCTCTCTCCCCTTCTACACTTTCCAACCTTTTCCCCTCACCCCCTCCCACTTTTCTCTCTCTCCCCCTTCTACACGTTCCAAAGGAAGAGTTTCAACATATAGTTGACCTTGAGAAAAAAAAAAAACGGTTTATTTATTCAAATTTATATAAATTCCGACGTGCTTCAATGGTTTTGTTACTCCACACACACACACACATACACAGACCTGGGATATTATATATATAACTAGTGGGGTAACCCGTCATAAATGACGGCAGCAAAATTCACAGGCAATTGTGCGCATGCGCGTCGTTTATTCCTTTTTTACTCCTTTCATTTCAATTCCAGTCACCCCTCCCTCTTTTTTCCTCCCTCCACGTTTCTTTCTCTCTCTCTCCCCTCTACACTTTCCAACCTTTTCCCCTTCCACGTTTCTCTCTCTCCCCCACACTTTCCAACCTTTTCCACTCTCCAATTTAATATCATGGGGTTCTTGGATGGGGAGTGTGTAACATATAGTTGACCTTGAGAGAAAAAACCGTTCATTTATTCAAATTTATACAAATTCCGACATGCTTCAATGGTTGTACAGCGTTACTTCAGACAGATATATAGATAGAAAGATACACAGACCTGGGATATTATATATATAATGTTAGAGTAATAACAAAATACGTGTACAAATTCTATGAATATGCATTTTTTTTAGGAAAATGTCCGACTCAATTTACATGTGATTATCAAAGCATGCGGTGCAACACAGACAGAGGTTGTAGATTATCTGACAAATGCTGTGGTGAATTTGGCAGGAGATGCTGCCAAAGTGCAATCCCTGAAATGCCATCTACCACAAGCATGGGTACAAGTACCGAAACTTCACCTCAAACAGAAAGTACACCTTCGGGAAGTACGCCTTCGGGAAGTACGCCTTCGGGAAGTACGCCTTCGGGAAGTACGCCTTCGGGAAGTACGCCTTCGGGAAGTACGCCTTCGGGAAGTACGCCTTCGGGAAGTACGCCTTCGGGAAGTACGCCTTCGGGAAGTACGCCTTCGGGAAGTACGCCGTCGGGAAGTACGCCGTCGGGAAGTACGCCGTCGGGAAGTACGCCGTCGGGAAGTACGCCGTCGGGAAGTACGCCGTCGGGAAGTACGCCGTCGGGAAGTACGCCGTCGGGAAGTACGCCGTCGGGAAGTACGCCGTCGGGAAGTACGCCGTCGGGAAGTACGCCGTCGGGAAGTACGCCGTCGGGAAGTACGCCGTCGGGAAGTACGCCTCCGGGAAGTACGCCTCCGGGAAGTACGCCTCCGGGAAGTACGCCTCCGGGAAGTACACCTTCAGGAAGTTCAACTACGTAGTATAACCCTTATAAGCTTTGAGGACTAAAGCATGACTATCTAAGCTTTGCCTTCTATAACACACCAAAAAGTAACCTTTTAGTTTTCGGGAATAAAAAACAATTTGAAGTTTTAAAGGTTATTATTATAATTACCTATTTAAGACAGCTCATATATGATGTGGGCTACAATAGTATTTGGTTAAATGGCACTCTTCAAACAGTAACAGATACATAGGGGTGACAAGCAGGCTCTGAGGCATTTTTATACATTAGAAGTAGAGCTCAGGGGCGTAGCTAGAGAACCACACTGCCCGCAACTGCAGAGGGGGGGTGCAGGAGGTTTGGGGGCGAAAAAACAAAATGAAAGTCGATGTATTTTCAAAAATAATTGAATATATCGACTTTCATTTAATATTTACTTTTAAACATAATTTGGTCTTAGTAGTGGACATAAAAGAGCGTTACCAAAAAAAGTGGAAAAGAGAAGCATGATCTTGAAAGTTTTTTTCAACAAAAAACTCAAAATGTGCCAATTTTTGGTAAATATTTAATAACTAGTGGGGTAACCCGTCATAAATGACGGGAGCAAAATTCACCGGCAATTGTGTGCATGCGCGTCGTTTTTCCTTTTTTTACTCCTTTCATTTCATTTCAATTCATTTTCAGTCACCCCCTCCCACTTTGTTCTCCCTTCACGTTTTCTCTTCCCCACTACACTTTCCAACCTTTTCCCTTCTTCAATTTCAGTCACCCCCTCCCACTTTTTCCCCCCTCTACGTTTCTCTCTCTCTCTCTCTCCCCACTCTCCAATTTAATATCATTAGCTTCTTGGATGAGGAGTGTGCAACATATAGTTGACCTTGAGAAAAAAAAGGTTCATTTCTTCATTTATTTAAATTTATATAAATTCCGACACAGCATTAGTCCACACACACACACACACACACATACACAGATCTGGGATATTATATATATAATTTTGGCAGAAAAGACCAATTTCGAGAAAAACAACTGATTTCCAGATTTTCTGGAAAAACAAAGATGTCTAAATAGACCTGAAATTAGATGACAAACGTCCAGCTATTGTCAAAATCTCATTTGGACCAGCCAAAAAAAATCGGAATTTCCCTAAAAGTTGCAGTCTGCCCACATATGCCACTAAAGTACAAAGACCAAATTCCACAACAATTCATAGTCATGTCAGTGATTCCCAAACAGGGTTTCACAGAACCAGTGGCATCTGCAGGATAATTTCATAGGGGAGGGAGTGCGATTCCCAGCACTGCTGCATGGGTATAAGGCGCCTGTATGCAAACTCTCATAAAGGCGCCCTCTACAAGAAAAGTGGGAACTTCTGGGGTCAGTTGAGCGATCCTGAGGCATTTTTAGAGCTTTTAGAGCATTTAAATATTTTTTTGGCTTTGGAAAGGGGGCAACTGTCCCACCTTGCCCCTATGTGCGGATGCCCATGTACGGAACCCTGAGGTTCAGCGAGTAACTGGTCTATGAAAGGGTCACTGTTAGGGTTTTCATTACCGGTTTTATCGTTACCAGTAAACCGGTATTACCGTACGTCTATTTTGTTACATCAGTAAATTGACCTTTCGATATGGGTTTTTTGGTAAAAAGTTTTCTATTAATTTGGATAAAAGAATTGACCAATATTTAAGAACCACTGAGTTTGAAATTAAAATTTCACATACAAGATATAATAGTGTATATTGTCGCCTTGTGGATGTGCGTGTGTGCCTTGTGTGTGTACAAATTCACACAAGAGAATTGGAGATAATATAAAGTACAGCTGAATGGTAGTAAGCAAAGTAGTAGTAACCAAAATTAAAATTTATCTTTATTTTGTTTCTATACAATGTCTGTAGCTGGGGCTATTTGTGTGACAGGCAATTAGAAATCGGGACATACAGAAGTTGGCCCCGCCCCTTTTATGACGACCGGCAATTTCTAATTGGTTTGTTATGAAATCTGACTTCGGCCCCCCTGCCGTTAGGCTTTAGACCACCCATGCCCATGGGCACTCCCACCAAACCAGTATCCATCAACTGGGCAACCCCACAGCCAAAAAGTAGCTTTGCTGGCACCCAGGTTGTCTCTAAAGAAATGTTCCCAAATAAGACACATATTAGTATGAATGTCATTTTCCCAGCTGAGAAATAGGATGATATGTCACTCATCTCTCAACTAATGCTCACATTATTGATGAAGGGCATCTACAGTAGTGTTGTCTGCACTGAATGTTGCAACTAGTATTTCACTGTATGCACTCCTAGTCCAAGTCTGTACTACTTGCAGATGTGCTCCTGGGTTCCTCCTGTACTGCATAGTGAAAAACGACTGCTGCTGCAAAGGATTGAAATGTCGGTAACAGGTCTACCTTTAAAAGTTCTTGTGCGGTTCTTTGTTGTGTGGTTCGACATTGAAAAGGGCGGAGCATGTGACGTCAGACTACATAACCAACCAAATAGAAGTTGCCGGTCTTCATAAAAAGGGCGGAGCCCACTTCTGTTTATCCCGATTTCTAATTGCCTGTATTTGTGTGTTGTCTGAACTCTATAGGCATTTACGTAAAACAATCGGCATGTTTATCTCTGTTGATATAGATCTAAATATTATTTTAATTATTCTTGATGTTTTTCATTATGTACCATCTTGTTATATCATAAATTATCATCCATTTGTAACATGTCACCCAATTGGAAAAAAAGAGAAACCTTGCACATATGTAACTAAAGAATTGCTGGTTTTCTGCATCTGCATCAAGTCGAGTACTGTATTAATAAAATATATTATTTACCAGATTATTTATTTGCCATAAATTAATCAATTTTAATAAAAAAAAACACGACTGTGACACATGAATGAGTGAGATATCATATCTGAGATGCAGGCACACCTGTCGTAGGCCATATATTCTTTAATATAAATAGCTGCATTTACATTCAATGAAATCCATCTCATAACACGACTTAATCAGATCTTTCAATTGAAATTCTCAGCAACCAAAAATGAAAAATACTAACATCCTAATTAGAGTTTCTGGAGTTCTGTTCGTTTTTGCCGTTGCAATGGTTTTGACGGCCCAAAACAATGAGACCGACTCATTTTCTGATTTAGACACTGAAGATCAGGATGGTAACTAACATATTTTCATATAAATATTGCAAATTATTAAATTAATATTCGATATGTATATTTCAGATAGTCCAGAAGAGCGTATGTTTCCGAAATTTCCACGAATTCCTGCACCTCCAACAACTAAAGCAGGTAACAAGAGACATTTTAAATGCAAATACTCCAGAAGCATAAAATTAAAATTTGTAATTTCATTTAAAATAGGAAACTGTTCATCTCCGGGAAATATTGTGTGTTCTTATACACAGCAACGTTGCAACACAGACAGAGGATGTTCTGGAATACAAAAATGTTGTCCTGGTGGATCTGGAGTCGCCTTAAAATGTTGCATGAATCCACAACAGGCTCAGTAAATTTGTTTTTTTTTTCTAGGATAACTAAATCTCAATTGGAACTTCAGTCATTTTAAATAATTGTGTTTGTTTGTAATTAATCTTGAGAAAAGAAAAAACAATAAAATTGCTGTATGAAATTCATAATATAATTCTAAAAAATTCACCATTCTACCTTATTTAAAATGAAGTAGAAATAATAAATATAATAAAAAATACAAGGCGAATTCAATTTAACAAATGAGAATATATTGCAATGTTACATAGTATAATAGGAATCATCAGAAAATGATAACAACATTGTCATAACCTTGTAACAGACAAAATACATTTATATGTATCACATGTATATGAAGTATTATATCATATGTTATTTATCTTTATGGATGCCATCATTGCAATCAAAACAAACTTACAATAGAAAGTTTCAACCCCATAGACTTAATGCTGAGGCTTATCAGGTCGATCTCTTTGTATTAAGGGTGGGACTGGCAGGAAAAAGGACCCAAGACCCATGGTGTGACCCAAGACAGGATATTGGCACTATCAGCTGATAGAACTAGGTCAATCCTCTGTACGTGAGTACAGAGGGTTGACAAAGTTCTACGCCAATTCCAGGAAAAATTAAACGAGCCAGGATCGCTCCTGGACTTATCGTTTCAATATGACAAGAATGTAACTATGCCCCACCTCCCAGAAACGAACCACCTTCTAGAGGGAATAGAATTTACTTGACAGTGGTTGGCTAAGCCACTTATTCTACTCTGGTTCGGGAGGAAGTGAAGAAAGTAGTCCCTCTCGTTTCATCACAAGTTCCTCTTTTATGCACTTTTACAGCTTAAAGGATCTTTTCGCTGTCAGTTACCCGGCCCTCTGGCTTTCGCCAAACTAAAAGACATTAGATCGTGTTGTTCTCCTTCATTCCATTTAGTGCTGTATCCAGGTTT
Source organism: Brachycybe producta (assembly GCA_036925085.1). Lineage (NCBI taxonomy): Eukaryota > Metazoa > Arthropoda > Diplopoda > Playtdesmida > Andrognathidae > Brachycybe > Brachycybe producta. Next base: position 829,591 of record JAUPFP010000043.1, on the reverse strand, counting down.
TCACCTGGATCGGCGTCAATAAATATCAAAACGTTAAAGCTAGACTTTTCAACTTAGAAAATAAAATACAACTTCGGCAACTTTTTAAACATAGTAACAGTTTATTTCTGTTTTAAATTTGAACCAGAATTTGGCCACAGTCGGGCATGGATTCTCTCTCTCTCTGAAAAGTCCTTGATTCGTACACAAAAACACGGACTTATATACCCAAGAAGAGGATTCTGAGAGGACTTTTTCAGAATCCTCTAATTGGTCACTTACAAAATCTTAAACCAAATGGACCAATCAAACGATTGACCAGTGGTCACCGAAAATATTGAATGTGACTCATTTCTATTTAAAAACAAAATACAAAAAAAAAATGTAACCCCATAGACTTAGTGTTATTGTTTATCAGGAAGATCTCTTTATCTTAAGGAGTGGGACTGGGAGGAAAGGGTCCAGACCCCCGCGAGGTGCGAACTAAATAAGAATGTTTATGTCCTTATCAACATTGAAAAAGAAAACAGCTGACATGCGGAACTGGGTTAACTCTCTGTATGACTGTACATAGGGATGACAAAGCTGAATTTGGACCAATCGTTTCAATATTTCTTGCACACTAAACTAGTGGGTGTCAACAAATTTTTTTCGTCCTCACCACAGTATTTGTTGCCTGGAGAAATCATGGCACACCTAACAAAATTCACGGCCAGGGATCCGGACCTGAGGCCTGTAGGAGGATTGATTCAGGTGAGTGAGGGGAAAAGTGAAAGGCACAATTTAAAAATGACTACATAGGAGTCCTATGACAGAAATTTAAGTTAAAGACATCCAGAGTTTGTCCCCAATTCATAAACTCCATGTAATATTTTGGTTAGGATTCGGTCATTAGGATTTCGGTTAGTTCAGCTCTTGAACATGCAACCGTGCCGATATTACGTGCCGTGTTCACGCTTCTCAATCGAAATTGGTTCGAGAACGAGTATACATACTACATCAACTGCTATGCTAAGGCAGCAAGACGAGAAACTTTAGTTAAAGCAACGCTGCAATGCAGTAAGACAGAGGAGAAGCCACGCGGGCTTACATTTATTCAGTTATATACAGGGTGAGCGTGGCCAGATGCACTTTTACAAAAGGTGGTGCACAATTGAAAAGTAAGCTGGTTTTTTTTTTATTAAAGTGATTGTCATCGACATCTGTCATAACTAAACAATTTACCTATAGTTTTTGGGGTGGTTTTAGGTCTTCGAAAAGCTCGCTGAAGAGACCCTCTTTTAGTTTTATAGGGTCCTTATAATCTTATTTCAATTTTAATTTTTCCGAATGAATACACAAAGTTTTATTTCTCATTTTAAATTCATAGCCTCACACGTGTGCTTCATTTTGCCTTTTTTTTTTACTCAAATATGACGTAGGTCTTGGGAAACATTAAATCTACCTACACTTATTCTTTATATTCAAAGGTCATCATATATTCTATTCAATCTTCCCGAATGACAATTCTTTTTTTTCCAGGTGCTAAATTTCCTGCTTCTTTGCAGATTTTAGACAGACATCCTTAGGGCCGAGCAAATAATTTTTTTTTTTCCGAGCCGTTATTTTCCTCCAGTCCACCACCCAGGGCCTGACATCTAGTGTACTTCAAGAAGTAGAAGGTAAAAGGTAATTCTACAAACACTAACAAAGAAAAGGTTTTTTTTCTCTAACAAGTACACGCACATTATATAACGTCAACATGTACAGTATGTTCGATTGATGTCATTAGGAAAATGTTTCAAATTGGGATATGTTATCATTGTGTGAATTGAAACCAAATGATTAAAATCGAATGTAAATGACGTATTGAACACATTAAACAATTCAAAGTCGTTATCACATCTGTTTCTATCTGAACAATTAAGGTAACTATTATATTTTTATATTTTATGTTTGCTAATTAAGATTTATAGATTTATATAATTTTTAATTTGTGTTAAAAAGAACAAATTATTTCATAAATTCCAAATTATTTCATCAATTCATAAGTATTCAATTTGGTAGTTAAACTGTCTTGCTATATAAATTTGTATTCAGTTGTCAGTTTTTATCACTTGTCTGTCTGTCTGTCTGTTTGTCTATAGGCCACATTTTTTTTTTCTTTTCAGAACAAGATGGCTGCGTTTTTTAATACAAAAACACTTCTTTTTGTGATTCTTTGTGACACGTTTCAGTTGCAATTGCAAGGTTGTAATCTTGTGAAATACAATAAATCGTCATACTGATCGGTGAATAATTCAATAATTCAATAATTTCTTCATTTTCTTTTTTTCTCCTTTCTAGCAATGCCTTCATCTGCAATAGATTTTTTAAGAGAAGAAAGATTTAATTTCGGTTGTAATTTTCTAATACGAATTAACTATTTTTGTAAACGTCATTGCAGAGGTGAGGAGGATCTTCCTAGATTCGCATGTTTTAGAGGCACGTGTTTTTGTCTCCCGAGTCGAGAGTAATAAATAATACCTACGGCCTACACACGGTGTACCGTTTGATCCAAGTCTGAAAGATAAGTGTATGAGTCACCCTTCTGCCCCATTGTATTCTTTTCCGCTTGACTGAATTGATGCGTTTTTAATCTAAGTTTGTTTTCGTTTTTAGAGTTCACCATACATCTTGTGTTAAAAATGATGTAATGGATTTTGGCCAACTGGATCAATCCATTGATTGGTCCATTTGGACCCAAGACCCTTAAGTAGCTAATTACAAATGTGCCCTCAAAATCCGCCAACTGATATTTTGTTCATTTTGCAGGGTATATATAAAGTGTTGTATTTTTAATAGCTAATATTAGCAGTGTTTTTTTACGGTGAACTTAGGCCCAATTTCAGTACAGTTTATTTTTATGTGTTGTGTTTAAGCAGTTTTTACCAGTTCGAATTTTATGTTGACAACAGAAATAACTTGCTAGTAACATTTTGTTATCAACATCCTTTAATCAGAACCGCCTTCAGAGCGGTCGAAAACTTTCTGCTGTTAACAAAGTTAGCAACAATATTATTGACATGTTAATGGAAAAAAAAACCACGCTCAAAGCATTGACAATAGCAAAATGTTATGAACATTTCTAGAGGCTTTTAAATCTGATAATGGCAAATGCATATGTTACTGTCAATCTGAAGAATCAGTCAATCTTCAGATTGCCTAGGCAATTTGCAAAACCAACAACCTCTGCTAGTGAATCTGCAAATGTCAATGCATTTTAGGTGTTGAATTTTGCAGATTCACTAGCAGGTTGGTTGTTTTTCAGCTTGCCTAGGCAATCTGATGATTGACTGATTCCGCAGATTGACAGTAACACAGACACATGTTAACAGATTATTACAACACAATATTAAAGTTGAAAACATATAAATGTGTCCTTGGTCCTACTGTATACAATACGGATATTCAATTGTTAGCGTTTTTAAAGCGTGCCAAAGTAGCAGGAATTGTATATATGTTGTATATGACAATGAAAAGAAATGGTTAAGGACACATATGGCCCATTATTTTACAACGTTAATAAATTAATAAAAAAATCATTTCCTGAAATAATAAATAAAAATTTAAAATGCCTTTAAGATCGAATTGCATGAGATGCTACAAGGTATATATAGACTAGAAACATCAACATCAAGTTCAAACATTTTTTTTGTCACAATGCAAATTAAAAGTCAACTTCAATTTGTTTTGCTAATTTCTACAGTGGCCTACGTGGTCTCCGTAGAAAAGATTCCAAATAGCAAAAGCAATGAGAAACGAAATATCGGAAACTCGGTTTTTGGATGGGATGTATACGGAGGATTCAAACCTCACTTTAAACATCCCAGACCAATAAGAATTCCACATCCAGGTAATTATCACAAAAAAACACTAACACCTTTTTTTTAAAAAAAATATATTAATTTCAATTTAGCTTTTCTGTTACAATCATTTGTATTTTTCGAAAATTTCAACTCATATTTCGGTAGGGCTGGCTTGACCAAAATGAAGAATAGGGAATTCATAAATACTGAAAATATCTAGCACGTGCAGGACATACTGAAAGACGCGTGCAAAAGTTAGAATTTACAAAGAGGTCTATGGCATTTTAAACGTTTTTAAAGCCTATTTTAACACGTGTAAGGCCCGCGCCCCATAATCACCTTCGAATACCCTCTTCATCATGGTCATGAGTATGTAAGTAACACATGCCAGCGCTTTGCACGTGCAGAGATACACACGTTTGAATTTTGTAGAAAAAGTATAACTTTTCTGCATAACAATGGTGTATTGCAGTAAAACATATAACCGCCTTCATAGTGCCCAGTCAATTAAAAATATACAATATTTACTGACCAATTATTAGTGCCATTTATATCCTCATCTTCTCAAATCATTTTTGTTAAAATATATTCACTATAAACTCCAAAGAAAACAATCAAAGTTAGCATTTTCAAGGTTTTCTCCCCTTGTTATAGAGGATGGCAAATATCTTATGCAGAAAAAGGACACTTTCTTTAGGAAATTCAACCGCGTGTATCTCTGCACGTGCAACGAGTTGGCACGTGTTACATATTTATGATCCTCGTGTAGAGGGCTCTCGAAGAGGCTTGTAAAGCGCGGGCCCGACGCATGTTAAAATAGACTAAAAGAACTTTAAAATGCTATAAACTTAAATGTAAACTCTAACTTTTGTACGCGTTTTTCGGTATGTCTTACAAGTGCTGGATTTTTTCACTTTTTCATGAATTAATCATCCCTTAATCACTCCTTTATACTGCATTGCTAGTCATATTTCTTTATCTGTTACTTATTCTACTTCTGTTCATATTTTTAATAAAAAACTATTAATAAATTCTGTCTTTTTAGGACTGTGCCCATTGGAAGTAACTTGTGGAAGAAACCACTTTTCATGTCGTTATGACAGTCACTGTCGAAGAAGACAGAAATGTTGTTTCAATCCAACTGGTTACAGGTGCTGTGTTGATGTTGCATCAGATAGAACCACCAGAAGCTCTACTGAACCACCACCATCACCAACAACAACATGGGATATTGAACCAAAAACAACTTCGCCAAACAACACATGTTCAATTTGTACATGGAATTGGAATTGGATATGGGATTGGTTAATTGCAAACGAAACAACTGCAACCTCTGAATCACCATACTATTCCACATATGATCCATGGACATGGTTCCCTGCATACGAATCAACTACAACCACTGAATCACCAACCGATTCCACATATGATCCATGGACATGGTTTCCTGTATACGAATCAACTGCAACCACTGAATCACCATCATATCCCACGTATGCTCCATGGACATGGTTACCTGCATACCACCGTTCAACTGAAGAACCTTCCACAACGATAACTCCGCCAACTACTTTATGGACATGGTCAACGTCCGTTGGTAGAAAACTTAGCACTTTGTATCCATGGTGGAACTATTCAACTACATCTACCTATTCACCATGGTGGGGAACTGATGATTATAAATAATTATTAAAAATATATCCAATTTAAATTAATTTCCAAAGAAACCATATTAATCAAATACTGTATGTTATATTGCAAAAAAAAAAAAACCCCATTATGTAAATTTAGCAAAATTAATTTGAAAATAAAAGGATTTTAAATTATATCAAGCAATTAATAGTAGTCTAAAGATATTTCTTTGATTGCCTAATTTTGTATTTCTTTTGAGCGGCATTTCTACAGTGCATTATTTCAGATGCACCAGAAAAGGTTGCAATTATTATTGGGTCTCTTTGAGTTTTGACAACTTATTTCACATGCTGCAATTGGACTTTTGTCCCTCTGCCACAGGTTTTCTTGGTGCTTGCAAAATAATGCTTCAAATTCAATTTCAAATTCAAATGTGAACACACTAAGAAATGTATTATTTCAGCTGCACCAGAACACATTGCAACTGCTATTAGGTTTATGTCTTTAAGTTTTGACAATGCGTTTCACATGCTACAATTAGACTTTTGTCCCTCTGCTACAGACTTTTTTTGGCTGTTTGCAGAATAATTCTTCAAATTCAAATGCAAAAAAATTGTATACCGTGTCAAATTTCTTATATAACTTTACAATTTTTTATCTATTTTACTGTCTGTATTTGTAAAAATATCATGTAGGATAAAAATATTGAAAAGTTTTATTTGCAATAAAAAAATAAGGAAAGTTTGGCTTAGGTGGCTGCAGTTGTGAAACAACAACTTACAATTCAACTAATAAAAATTGTTAATTTGTTGATGTCACATGGTACACTAAACTTGCTAAAGTGCAGCAGCTTCTTCCTAAAAGGGCACTACATTTTAATTTGGTCATCATTTTTTAATTGAACCATACATATTAAATGAATTGGTATTATGATGTACTTGAGTTTGAATAATTACTCTGCAAGCAGCCCAGAGGTGGCTTGTAGCAGAGGAACTATTTAGTTCAAAAACAGCATGGAAATGCAGTATCCAAATACATTTCCATCACCTACTAAAATAATTCCTCGTGCAAATATAATATTGAGATTGAATGGCAGCATTAGTATACAGTATATTCATTGTTCAATAGCACCACTAGAAATTCCCCAAATCAAAATGTTCCTCATGCACAACCTCTTTTGAAAGTCAATTTCATTTTCAAATTACCCGAGGAAAAAATGACCAAAAATACGAGCCTGTACGTGCAAAAATCTCTTATTTTCTTAAGTGTGATTGCCCCCCTACCCATATATACAGCTTTGTGCAGTGTGAAAGAGGTTGATTTTGGACAATGGCCCCACTAACATTTCCTAAAAGATTGTTGACTGTATGTTGTTAGTATGTTGAAAAGGAAATGTTTTTTTTTTAGCATTTTCACATCTTCAGATATATGTATATCATAAATACATTAAATCAATAATTAGTTTGATTATGTTGACATATATTTGTGTAATTGTATAGTAGAAAAACTATAACTACAATAATATCAATAACGGCGTTTAGAAATTATAACGAGATGTTCTGTAAACAATTTAATTGTAATGCTCTCATTACGTTCATGCAGCTAATCCACCGCATACAACATATTAGCTGCATGTATGTTCGCAACAGAGAGCATTAACAATATTAAACATAATTTTGTATGTTAAAAATGTGTTGACATAAATGATAAATTTGAAATATTTATTCAATTTCCTATCTTTTTTGCTGAGATTTTTGAATTTTCCACCTCTTTTGATTACAAATGTTGATGAGTGGAAAACGGTTCTGAAATAAAAGGGCAAATAAAGTGCCAATTGTGAAGTAATCAGCATCATTGGAGCAACTGCAAATAAGCTTCTTCTAATCAAAAAAGGCTGGTTAGAGGCTACATGCCTGATTAATATCAACTGTCAACTAATGGTTCTAGCCTCTAACTAATGTTTTTCATTGAAAAAAACATAATTGTTGGTTTATCTAAATGGAATTGTTCACAATTAGCACTTGGGTCACACAGACTGAGAAACATTTGCTTGATATTGCATAAAAATTCGAGACCTGCTAATTTGGCATTTATGCATACTTAGAAGTTATTTATCATTAATCATTAGACAATTTAAAATGGCGTGTTTATACATATTGTTCTCATATTGTCAGTATGATTGATAGAGCAATCCACATTTCAGCAACTAGCAACTACCATAACTAAATTTACATACTGTAATTACTTTTTACCACATAATGACAAAAAATACTGCAGGTGGATAATTTACCTTATTGGGCCAATGACAGAAGAACATAATAATTTGGGTGCATTTGCATGCATTGTCAATAGACCCAAAAATCCCCGGAAAAACAATGACAAATTCTAAAATCTTTTAGTCTTTAAACTTATCTAAAAAAAAACATTCATATTCAATTATGGCCACAGTATTTCTTAGAAATTATACCAATAAAAAGAGCAGTTTATAACTTTGTAATATAAATATTTTACAATGGTAATAAAAAATAGGGAATCACTTCCTGAAACCATATATTGTATAAATTTTTGAAAAAAGCATTATTGTCAATATGATGGTAAACACTTTCCTATTGAAAAAACTACACTATATATAAGTATGCAATAGATTTGTTGAGCATATATCAAGAAACTCTTAAAAAATTTTTTTGCTTATGAAATACGTTAACTATGCATTTTACTACAGAAATTAAAACACTTTTATTCATTTCTATTGCAACTTGTTTGGTTTGTCTGGTTTCTGCAGAAAACATCCGAAATGAAAAACAAACTAAAGAGAACAGAAGCCTCAGAAATTCAGTTTTTGGATGGGATGTTTATGGAGGGTTCAGGCCTCACTTGCATTCCAATGGCATTCAAAGGCAAAGATCTCCAAGAACACAACATCCAGGTAAGCTGCACAAAAAGCCAACAAATTTCTTTTTTAAGAATACAGGATGTTCCGTTCTCACATCCCACAATTTATCAGGTCGCAGAGCAGAAAGTATGAAAGTGTAGAAAAATGAAACAAAAGGAAATGTACGAACAAATCGAACAATTTATTTGACACCACAAAATAATAAACATCTACATGTGCCCCATTGATAGCTCGAATTTCTTCCACTTTTCCTCAGAAACACTACGACGAGCTCAACCCCAGATTATCCAGTCACAAGAACTCCTCAAACCATGCCTTAATTATTTTTCCATCAGGTACATAGCCTCCATATACTCGTCAATTTCTTTGCACTGAAATTGTTGATTTTGTTTCTGCGTCATGCGACCGTGGCGCAGCATATAGTGAGCAAGAGGTCACATTCAAATTCGTGAGATAAAATTCTTTAGTTTTCTTTCTTCTGCCAATAATTATAATCAATCATTTCTCGTAATTTGTACCATTCGTTCACAATGATTGATTGAAATGTGCGACGTTTTCAAATGGAACACCCTGTATATTGAAACATAACTTAAAGTTGTTTATATGCCCAAGGCTGGCATTAAAGTATGAGAGGCCCGAGGCAGCAAGCGATGCAGAGCGGGCCGGGAAAACATGTTTAGTCAGCAGCACGAAGCCCCTGAAAGTGCGGGGACGAAGGCGGTTGCCTCGCTCGTCTTGCACTAAGGCCGGGCTTGTATATATGATTGCAGTCAACATTAATGCATGATTAAATTATTTATCAGGAGTATGTCCACTACGAGTAACCTGCGAAAAAGGTTACACTTCATGTCGTCATGACAGTAACTGTTGTCACAGCCAGAAATGTTGTTTCAATCCATCTGGCCTCAGGTGCTGTGTCGAAGCAACTTCAACCTCACCGAGTATCACTAGCATTCGAATGAGTACCACAATGTTAAGGACCACTGACTACGACACCGTAACTTTCAACGTTATCAGCAGTGGTGACACAACAGAAGAAACAACATCTTTCATAACTGGCAGTACTACTACCGTCATTTCATCTCCTCCAAGCAAAAGCACAACTACCGAAACTTTGTCTGACCAGAGCATCACGACTATACCATTTAGCAGTAGTGACACGATCACCACGACTATGACACCTAACAGTAATGACCCGAGCACCACGACCATACCACCTACCACCAAAATTTCATCTTCTACAAGCGGAAGTGCGAGTGCAGAGACTTCATTTCACAACAGCAGTTACACTAGTAGCGTAACTGCACATTCCACCAGCAGTGGCACGAGCCCCAGAAATATACCTTCCACAACCACTGGCACAAGCACCATCACTGCATCTGCGAGCCGTGGCACGAGCATCATCACCACATCTACGAGCCGTGGCACAAGTGCAGGAATTACACCTACTAGCCTTGACACCAGCACCCGAACCACACCTACGAGCCATGGCACGAGCATCAGAACCACACCTACGAGGTATGGCACCAGCACCAGAACCACATATGCGAGTAACGGTACAATAATCATAAATCCACCTTACACTAGCAGTGGATTTCCTATTTTTACTTCCAGTTTAACAAGTACCTCGACACCAAGAAGGCCAACTGTAACACCATCACCAGAATGGCCTAACGTGACATCAAGTTTTCACAACACGACATCAAGTAACTCTAACATGACATCAAGTTGGCATAACGTGAAATCAAGTTATCCTAAAAGGACATCAAGGTGGCCTACCGTGACATCCAGTTGGCTTCCTCTTACACACAAAACCACAAGAACCTATATAACAACAGCCTTTTTGCCTATGGGAAAACCAACAACAACCGTTGGCAATCGTGACCCAACTAATTCTGTTACACATGCCTTTTTGCCCATGAAAAGACCAACAAGACCTGCTCGTCGTCGTGGTCCTGATCGTCGCTTGGGGTAAACGGGACAAGATTTATTTTATAAGAATAAGAAACCAAAAAGTTTTATCGCAATTAAAAATGACCAATTTTAAAGCCCATTCATTCTCTATCAAAATTTAAATTGAAGATTAGTTGAATGTCGCATTGTCTAAAGTATAAGTGAGACTCTAATGATCTTGATCTTTGAATTAAAGGTTGATAGAATTTTATTCTTTTGGCTTTAAATTTAAAATATAAGTTATATACATGCTTGTATACAAATATTATAATATAATGAATAATTTATGCTGACTTTTCGGTCATTTTAAGAGCAAGCAATAAAACAAAAAATTGTAAACTCTTAATTTAATTGAAATTTTTAGTACACTTGATATAAACCAGTAAGTCCAACAAACGACAAAATATATATAAAAGTAATAATGAAAAGGCCGATTCTATCAACTATATAAGTTGATAGAATCAGCCGTTTGATTATCAAATTACTTATTGGCTAATTATAATACTGTACATTCTTGATGTTACTTCTAATGAAAACTTTTTCAAAATATTTAATATACAAAAAAAAAAATTAAGCAATATTTTTTGTATAAAATATCTTCTAAATTAATATACTTTTATTTGATTCAACATTTGTGACCTCAGTTGACATGAACTGTGATGTCATATGTATTATGTTTAGAACAAATATTATGAGTTAAATCAAACAATGCACAGGTGGTTGCCGTATATTCCTAGTGAATCATTTAATTTCCTGAAACGTTACAATCGTCAATTGTACAAACAGTGGTGACTGATGATGTCGAGAATCAACAGCACACACATCACGGTTTATTCCGTCAAGTGTCCGTCTAAGGAACTACTTATTATAAAATTTTATAATAAAGAGATTAGGTAACAAAAAAAAAAATTCATCAAAAATGATGAAAAATATAAAACGAAGTATTCATCGAATAGAAAATTGCCACATTGGTATCATAGGAATATTTGTTATCTTAGCAACTTCTTTATGTTTTTTCTATTTCGACACACACGTGGATAAACACGGTTTTCGATTTCGGCGGCAGCTACCAACATTACCAGCTCCAAACACAAGTAAGTCTCAAAGGTATACTGGAAAAACTTGCAATTACTATAGATATTTTTGACATCATTTTTGTCACAACAGATTTTTTTTTCATGTCAGATTTATTGAAATAATTAATTCAAATCAATAATAATAATAATATATCAATCATAATCAAATAATTAATTCAAAAAAAACGAAAATCAGTAATTTCTGCAAGCCAAGTTTGCAAGAAACGACATCAAGCCTTGCAACTTCTGCAAGCAGTGGCGTAGCTACCGGAAACAATAGGGCCAGTTTGTTCCGGCGCCGGTCTCCAAAAGGGCACCTTCAGCTTTCATTTTAATTTGTTTAAAATGTTATATCTAAGCATCCTTATTAACAAGTAATAATGTTTGCATTAATTAGTAAAGCAACCAGAAAAAAAAATGCATTTAAGTAAAAAAAAAAGAACAAAACCAAAAAAGGAAGCCACTAATGAGGTTCTTCGACTGAAAAATGCACTTTTGGTTATAAATTACTGCTGTAAAAAATTTTGGAAAGGGCACTACACTCAAGATTTTTCTTCCGGCTCCAAAAAACTAGCTACGCCACTGCTTGCAAGCGTATTATCACATCGGAAATTTTTAATTCTTTACAGGAAAAATTGCTGTAAATATTGGAAATGTGATTTGTGGCTTAACAAACTAAAATTACAATGCAAATAAAAAGCAGCTGTTTCAGTTATTTAATGGCCAGTTTATTTTTTCCTTCATTAAGCTGATACGCAACAAATGAAGCGAAGTTTTAAAAGATTACTAGTTGCGCATAATACCTTATACGCGCATGAGTTAAAAGAATTGAAATTAAATGTGTTTAGGTGAATTATACAGAATCCAATTAAAGACATGAACACCAAATAAAAATTGACTTTATTATTAATATTTTAAAATTGAAATACTAAATCAATATTTTATCAATAGTTTATCTGATTATGTTTAAGTATTAACTCAATATTTTCAAGATTATTAACTGAATAAATTGAATTCGACATATTGTTTGTTTGCCCTTCACAGGGCTGTGTAGAACACGTTTATTGTTTAAATGCATTTAAATTATCAGGTGTGTACTAGGTATTAGGGTTTAGTTGCGTGGCCAATCAGTTAACAAACTGGCCAACTAATAACTTGCTGCAAGTATTGCATAAAAGTTTATGCCAGTAGTTAGTGCATTCTATTGACAGTGAGACTCAAAATGAAAATTCCAGAGTGGTATAATGGCAATCTTAATGATTGCTTAGTGAGAGCTAGTGCTAAACTCAAAAAAACTTTCGATAAGACGTTTCATGTGAAATTTTGTCTAAGCAATCGTTAAGAATAACATCGTCAACACTTAACACACGTTTTAAAATACTGGTATTAATATTTTTTTTTAGGTTGTCCACCTATTTTAGTATGTCCAAGCAATCAAATATTAGAGTTAACATGTCAGTGCTCAAATGCACAACTATGTTGTCCTTCAATAAATGGACTGCAAGCATGTTGTGCTAATCCATACAACAATACTCCACCACCACCAAGAGTGACAACACCCTCTTACTTTACGACGACAACGCCATTAAATTACAGCACTATCAGCACAGCCACCACACACACAACTATAACTTTCGCAAACGGTTCAACAACAGTTACACCACCAATGAATGGAACAGCTACAACTACTAATGGATCATCAACCGTGAGCATGGTTACATCGAATGGAACCACTGAAACGACAACACTTGCAAGTGGCGCTACCACAGCATCTGGTGCAACAACTGAAACAACAGTAGCTGGTGCAACAACTGCACCTACAGCTGCACCGACGGGTGCTGGTGCAACAACAACAACAACGACGGCTCCTGCTGGTGGAGTAACAACAAGTCACGCCGCAACCGTAGCGACAACTCGACCAGCCGGAGGCGCAACAACGGCACGTGCAGGTGGAGCAACGACAGCAAGGGCAACAACTGCACGTGCAGGTGGAGCAACTACAGCAAGGGCAACAACTGCACGCGCAGGTGGAGCAACTACAGCAAGGGCTACAACAACTCGAAGACCTGCAGGAAAACGCAGCATTTCCAAAAGAATAATAAATAATGCATTCGGACGCCGTCAAGTAGACAACCAGTTATAGAGAACAGAAAGAGATCTACAACATTTTTTCGGATATAACGACATTCGTTAGTTGTCAAATAAAATAATGTATCTGTATTTACTCATTTTTTTTTAGTTACCTACTCACTTTGATTTTACACATTTATGTATTAATAATATTGAAAAAAAAAATTATTGTACTCACTTTTGATATATTAAAAATAATTCTATTAAATAACAAGACTTTATAATAATTAAGTCTCGGATTTTTATGAAATATCAAACAAATGTTTCTCAATCTGTGGTCCAAGTGCCAATTTGTGAAGTAACAATCCAGTCTAGATCAACAAACAATTATGTTTTTATTTTCAAGAAGAAGAAAAAAAAAACATTGGTTAGAGACTAGAACTCTAGTTGACAGTTTCATAGTAACCAGACATTTAGCCTCTAACCAGCCTTTTTGATTAGAAAAAGCGGTTATTGCAGTTGCTCTAATGATGATGATGATGATTACTTCACAATTGGCACTTGGGCTACAAATTGAGAATCATTTTGCTTATTAATATTGCATAAAAATCCGAGCTGTAAATAATAATTTACTTTATATATTCATCAACTAGAGATTAAAAGTTTGGATATAAACATAAAAATACCCTTATGTGGTCGAGCTACCCTTCTAGTTTCTAAAACACATTCAAGTTTCTGTACATTTTGCACTTAAAACACAGAATAGTCATAGTCCAAACGGCGTTTATACTTCAAAACCACCTTAAAGAATGGTAGTTTGTGGGTTACGTTTCCTTCTCTAGATGGCAAGAGGAGCCAATTATTTTTTTTATTGAAATTATCAAATTTCCAATAAAAAATAAATCAATTCTTGTTATTTATAACAGAATTGTACACCTGATTGTAAATTTTAACTAAACTTTATGATGTTATCATCATCATCATGCTAACACACAATAGTTTTATTTTACTCAAAGCTCTAATAAATTTACTAAATAAAATGTCCTATCAATTTCATGTCAGAAATACCCATATGTTTCATATATGACATTTCTATTTACTTATAAAACCATAAAGTCAGCATCAGAAAAGAACAATCCTCCAATGTCTAACTCAGTGGTTCCCAAACTTGTTTTGCTCACGGCACGATAATTTACATGTATGCCTGGAGAAATTGCGGCACACCAACCAAAACTTGTCGCACGCCAGTGTACCCTGGTACACATTTCGGAAACCACTCAACTAGTATTTAAGTGTTGTATAGGCCTTTATTTTGCTTTACTTAATAAAGTGAAAATCACTATAACATCCAAAACTTCGTAGCACACTAAGCAAAAGTCACAACACGCTTAGCAAAACTCACGGCACATTTGGCAAAATGCATGGCACAGTCGACGAAACTCACGTCATACTTAGCCAAACTCATGACACACTTGGCAAACAGTACGGCACACTTTGTTAAACTCACGACACATTTGGCAAAACTCACGTCACACTCAGCGAATCTCACAGCAGACTTAGCAAGACCCCGTGGCCACTTAGCAAAACTAACGGCACATTTGACAAGACTCATGGCACACTTGGCAAAACTCACGGTACATTTTCGAAAATCTCACGGCGCCACACTGGGCAAGACTCAGTGGAACCCTTAGCAAAATTTCGCAGCACACTTATCAAAACTCATTGCACACTTAGTAAAACTCACGTCACACTTGGCAAAATGCACGGCACACTGGTCTAACTTATAATAACAATTATGATCTAGCCTTGAGGAAATATGGTATCGATCATTATACTGTAAAAAAATACAATCGAAATGTGTTTTGAATTGTATGTGAGTCACTCCCAATAATGTTTTAGCATGTTTTTTTATCTCCTTTAGAAAATAAGTTGGTATAAAATGCTTCAAATACGATTCTGAAAATCACAAAACCTGCAACTTTTTAGACCGCTCTCAAGCCTTATTAAGTTAGTTGTTGCTGCATAAAGTACAACAAATATACATAGAAATGTCACATTCTAGAAGCCAACTAAACTTACCATTTCTTTTACTGTTGAGCATATGTGGGTATTTCATTTTATACAGCCAGGAATGTGGAGCACAAGAAGAAACTGATGACCAAGACATCGGTTTAGATGAAGATCCAAATGAAACCAGTGACGCTGAAGATAACCAAAATGAGGAGACTGATGACAATCCAGATGACTCTGATGAAGATGAAGATGAAGACCGTTTTTTCTGGCCATTCTGGCCATTTTTTCCCAGAGTTCATCCTGGTAAATATAGGCTTAAGATGGTTTTACGAACAGCTGATTTTCAAACTTCTGAAGAGCAAAATTAAGAGAAGTTAGAAAGTGTTTTATAAACTAGAAGGATAGCATTATAGCATAATCCCTCGAGGGTATTTTCATGTTGTTATCTTTCAAAATATACTTTTTTATTGAGAAAAAAAAAAATTAAAAAAATACAGTTGGGTCATTTTCAAACTTACATAAAAAGCTTATTTTGAAAGATAACAACATAAAATTACCCATAAGTGATTGGAGCTATCCTTCTAGTCTCTAAAATACATTCACGTTTTTTTTCTTTCAATTTTGCACCTGAAAGCCAGAATAATCAATTTAAAACCACCATAAGGTGGCTGAATATATATTTGTTGTTGTGGCGCCACTGCAGTGGCTATATGTGGTTTGAGTTCAAATATTTACAAAAACATCTATGACGCTTAGCATTAGCCACTGCTGAGGCGCGCCATCCGGGAGGACAAAAACAAAATAATTACCTATTCAGCCACCTGCAAAAAAAAAATTGAAGTTTGAAAAATTCGATAAATAATCAGTAATAATTAATGCTCGGATTTTTATGCAGTATCAAGCAAACGTTTCTCAATCTGTGGCCCAACTACCAATTGTAACAATCCCATTTAGATCAATCAACAATTATGGTTCAATCAAAAACACCGGTTAGAGGCTAAAATTCTAGTTAACAACTGATAGCAACCCCACAATTAGCCTCTAACCAGCCCTCGTTGAGTATATAAAAAAGCCTAATTGCAGTTGCTCTAATGATGATGATTACTTCACAATTGGCACATTGGGCCACAAACTGAGAAAACATTTTCTTGTTATTACATAAAAATTCGAGCCCTACTAATAATTGTCATATAACATTGTAGGTAATTGCAGTTCTGTAGTAAATGGTACTTGTGATGCAACAAGTCGTCGATGCACCTCTGATGCAGGATGTCCATATTCATCAAAATGTTGTCAAAGTGCTCCACCTTTTGTTAGACAATGCTGCAAATTTATACGAAATTAGGATAATTTTGTTGTTTTAAAAAATACACCTGCATGAAAATATAATATATTATGTAAAATATATAATTAAGCAATTATAAAAACAAGTAATTATATTTCTGCTTTGTAAAATATTGATTGCGAATTAAAAACAACAATAAAATTTAAACATATTTGGTCCATAAAAACGTGTTGACACATAAGTTTTACTTTCAAAAGAAATTTGCATGCCATGTAAGTCATGCAAGGTACAGGCAATTAGAAATCGGGACATACAGTAGTTGGCTCCGCCCTTTTTATAACGACCGGCAACTTCTAATTGGCTGGTTATGTAGTCTGACGTCACATGTTCCGCCCTTTTCAACGTCGAACCACACAACAAACCAATTAGATATTGCCGGTTGTCATAAAAAGGGCGGAGCAAACTTCTGTATTTCCCGATTTCTAATTGCCTGTTGCAAGATCGTCATTCCTCATATTAGGTGAAGGTTTATATAATGAAAAATTATAAGATTTGAATGGTTTTAAAGTATAAAAACTCCTCCTGAACTCTTTGTTTATTCTGTATTTCAGGTGCAATATGAAATACTAGAATAACGTCCGTTACAAAGTACAGGAGTCTAGCAGTTAAGGGCTGCCATTGTTAAGAGACTACATAGCAAAATTTCTTCGAAAAATCTCCACAAATCTCTACGTTTTTCTATTGAGCCCATAGACTCAATGTTAAAGAAAAAATGTTAATTATTAAAATACACAAGTCGCGGCAATATGTTTATTTTTAATATTTAAAGTTGTTCAATTTTGATGGTTCAAAGTTCAATGTGCACCTTAAATATATGCTGATCGAGTGATAGAGTGTGTAACGTCCCGCCAGACCGTTACAATACCCCAGTGTAACATGACTGGCCCACCTCTCGTACCTTTGGCTCCATTACCGACGATGCGTGAGAAACTTCGTCCTCGTTGACGACGTTGTTCCCTCTGCTGAATCGGTGGTGCCGGGGTCGACTCTGTTGTCGACTGCTGGGGACCAGCCTCTTTTGCCATTGAACCTCTGGGGGTTGGGTTCACTGGGCGCGACATTTACTTGCCTCGCCTGGCACGGCCCACAAAAAGATTGTCTTTCCTAGGGACCTTTGGTATAGGCGTGACGATGCCGAAGAAACTCTATTCCTTTTTGTTGAGTTGAACTCTCAAGACCAACTCTCAGAGTTTAGACACTAAACTAGAGAGTTGGTCTTGAGAGTTCAAGAAGTACACTGAACCAGAGCCTAGAGTTCAGAGAGAAAGATCTGACTTAGAGAACATTATTATGTAAAAGTGATAATAATTATGTAATGAAGTGCAAGTAAAGAGTTATACCCAAAATACATAAGCCAGTGTCAGTGTATGTGTATTTTGGACTGTATTGAGTTCCTGTACTCCTAAAATAGAGGAGTATCCAGCAGAAGGTACTCAGACACAGCCTGAGTCCCTCTGCCTGGAGCCTCCAGCAACTCAACAAAAAGGAATAGAGTTTCTTCGGCATCGTCACGCCTATACCAAAGGTCCCTAGGAAAGACAATCTTTTTGTGGGCCGTGCCAGGCGAGGCAAGTAAATGTCGCGCCCAGTGAACCCAACCCCCAGAGGTTCAATGGCAAAAGAGGCTGGTCCGCAGCAGTCGACAACAGAGTCGACCCCGGCACCACCGATTCAGCAGAGGGAACAACGTCGTCAACGAGGACGAAGTTCCTCACGCATCGTCGGTAATGGAGCCAAAGGTACGAGAGGTGGGCCAGTCATGTTACAAAATGGTGGAGGTGTTGCGGGGTATAGTGCCAATAACGACACCGAAGACGAAGATGAAGCTACTGGAGGAGCTTCAGTCACACCGAGATCTGCAAAGAGGACGCCAAGAGTAACGTCCGAAGAGGTCCTGAAGTTAACTGCCCAGATGAAGAAGCAAGTCGCCACAGAGTACCTGGCCAGTCTACGGACCAAGAAGCAGAAGGAGTCCATGCTCAACGTGTTTGGATTCACCAGTAAAGCGGACACAACCCAAACGAGTGAGTTTGCATCCGTTTATGATATTCAAAGCGAATTTCAAGAGGCGCGCCCAAGAGCAAGGGACACGCCAAACCCAGAGTCAAGCATGAACATTCAAGCCATCACGTTAGATGACAACCCCAAAAAAACAGACGTAAACTTACTGCTACCGGCTCCTTACGGGGACGGGACCAGACCCGTAGCCGTCTCCCACACGGTGCTCCTAGGGTTGTGCCGGCTCCTGGAGCCACCCACGACGGACACGACGAAAGACCATGCCGCCACGCCGAGAATATCGCGGTAGAACACCGGTTCTACCGCAAGCCGACACGAGTTCCGGCCGAAAGAGGACGGTAAAGGACGGTGGAGTTTCCCCAAAACCAGAAACCCACCCCCCTCGCGGTACTCCCCAAGAAATAGACACGACACAAAGTAAGTGATGAAAAGTGTTTTATTAACACTTACGATGATTGATGGCAATGGTGATTATATACAAATACTTGGCTGGGAAATTCCCTCCAGCCAAGAATGATATTCACAACCAAGGGCCTAAGGGCCAAGGCAAAACGAAGAAGATGCAATAGATGCTGGACAGTGGAGGTCAATCAGACCTCCACCCACAAGTCTAGTCATAATCCTGGTCTACCACCAACTGCCCAGATCCTGTGGTTGACTAGGCCACAGGAAACCTCCAGGCAACTCCACCTGGAGGGGACAGAGGTCACTTCTGACCTCTCACCCATAGACTTCATGGTGAGAGGTCTGCTGGCACCAAAATGGCGTCCGTCCCAACAGCCTACTGTAGCTGTCAGGCAGACCACCATAGGGAAATTCGTCTGCTCCATCAAAATTAAAATTGGAGCAGACCAGGTCGCCACAAGTGACAAAAAATTGGTAAGTGTGATTTTATTTTTAAAACCTATTTCAAAATTGCGAATTTCTAAATTTGGAATTTCTGTTAAACTCAATTGAGTATACGTGCTCATGAGAAACAAACATGCATTAAAATGTGGGTCAAAATACGTAAAAATCATTTTTAAAAAAAACCACAGTGAAGCCAACACATTGGCGGACGTGCTGCGTTTTTTCTGGTTTTTTAAAATTATTTTTACGCATTTTTACGAACATTTTAATGGATGGTCTTTTTGCTTACGAGCGCGTACTCAATGGAGTTTAACATAAAAGTTAGAAATTCGCTATTTTGAAATAGTTTTTAATAAAAATATAACCACACTTAACAATTTTTTGTCATTCTATCACTCGATCAGCATATATTTAAGGTGCACATTGCACTTTGAAAACTTAATATTGGGACAACTGTTAATATGAAAAATAAACATATTGCCGCCGCGATTGCTGTGTATTTTAAAAAATAAACGTTTTTTCTTTAACATATGGGGTCTATGAGTTTAATAGAAAAATGATGCTAGCGTTCTTTGCGGAGATTTTTCGAAGTAATTTTGCGATGTAGCCTCTTAATATGAAAGTTTGGCACTTGTTCAAATTAGCACTTGATCAATATGGCGCTGGATCATTGCCACCGTATACGCACGCGCACGCGACAGGAAATTCATTTTCAGTTCATTATTCAGTAAAGTGCGGCATCTAATGTACACCTCAGCATTTTATAAAATAGATCCTGACAACAGTTACTTTGAAATCAATTGAATATTAAACAGATCCGTTATCTATTAACAGATCCTATTAGCCTGCTATTACCAATGTGTTGCACAGACTTAGTCATTATTGAAAGTCCTTGAATATAAAATAAATTACACGAAGTTCCGAGAACTTGCACGTGAAAGTCAAATGATACTAGTTTAATGGTTTAAGATGAACCTTATATAAACCCTTGATATTTATTTTAAAAAAGGTGTCTCTAGTCTACTAGAAGAGGTCCACCTTCACAAAGGTATATCCTTCAATGGGGTGGTAAACATTAATTTGAAAAAATGTTGCTTAACTTTATTGTTTAAAACTTTTACAGACTCTCAATAGACATCAGTAATGAAGACTTTAATCTTATTGATTTTAACTGTGTTGGTTGGAGTAGCAATTGTTGCTACTTTGCCCTCAAAGAGGCAAGAAATTGACTCAAACCATCAAGTGGACATCAAGGAAAACAAAGATATTATTGAGAGAAACAAGGAGAATGTCACCTCTGATGGTAACAAACTTGTTACAGTGAGCAATCAGACACTTGCTGATAATGGTAACAAGCAACAACCAGATGGTAATTTATTTATATGAGCTTACTATATTATTACTGATAATCCACTGGGCAGTGGTGAAACATGTATAATGTATAGGTAGCCTCTCCATTGGTGCTGTGCAAAACTGTCTTATTGTTTGTTATATACAGTAGTCTTTTATGACTTCTTATCGAAGTGTATTAGTGACTGTTGCTGTCTTACTGTAATTGATGACTCAGTCTATTTGGTTTATTTCAAATTCAAGTCAGTTATTACTTATTGTTGTTTATCTATATTGTTACAGTGCCGGTAATGGAAAAAATAAATAGCAACCAAACTGTAATTATAAACAAACAGAAATTCTTGATTGTAAAGCCATAAAAGACTTGAGCATCAAAAAAAAAAAAACAGTCAAAATTAAACTTCAATTATGAAGTAAAAACCTCAAATACAAGATAGTTAAATCCACACACCAATAGGAGAAAGACAACCTATACCAGTTTCACCAGTGCAAATGTTAATATTAGGTTGGTAGGAAAATAATTACGGTTTTTGTTTTCTCAGTTAATAACGAAATTTACAAATTAATAATTAACTTTATTACTCGAAAAATTAGAATTGACACATTTTAGCCAATTTAATTGCAAGTTTATTTATTCCGGTGGTGTAACATTCTAGAGTCCTGGAGTTGATAAAATTTTGAAAGTTTCCGAAGTAAAATTTCCAAAGTTAACGTTACTTAAGATACAGAGACCGCAAAATGTACTTTCAAATGATCTTAACACAAACACAATGTAATTAATTACACTTATATTGAAGACAATTGAGTTTCAATTGCAATAAACAAGAACCGCAATTATTTTCCTACCAACCTAATTCAAAGTGTCATTAATGGAGCAACCACAAATTTAAATTTGTTGTAAGTCTTTAGTTTCCGACTTCGTCCAAATAAAAATGAATAAGACACTTTTGTCCAACTCTTGATTATCCTGTATTTCAAAAGCAAAATTATGAAAAAAAGTAGAAAGTGTTTTAGAAACTTCAAGGGTAGCTCAGTCACTTAAAGGTATTTTCAAAATAAACATTTTGTAAACAATATTTTTAAAAATATCATTATTTTGAAACTAACACACACAAAAAAACCCTATACCTTGTACACACACATGAGTTAAATGAATTCAAATTAAATGTGTTTATGTGAATTATACGGAATCCAGTTAAGGACATGAACACCAAATAAAAATTGACTTTTATTATTAATATTTTAAAATTGAAATACTAAATCAATACTTGGTCAATGGTCAATAGTAGATATTACATTTAAGTATTAACTCAATATTTTCAAGATTATTCACTGAATAAATTGAATTCGACATATTGTTTGTTTGTCCTTCACAGGGCTCTTCTGTAGAACACGTTTATTATTTAAATGCATTTAAATTATCAGGTGTGTTTACTAGGTATTTTTTTGAAAGATATCAACAGGCAAATAAATATCTTTATGTGATTGAGCTGTCCTTTTCTAGTTTCTAATTAAACACATTCAAGTTTCACTTTCTCTTCATGTTGCACCTGAAACAACAGAATAACCAAGAGTTCGAGAGGCGTTTCCACTTTCCAACATCTTATAATATGACTATATGTATAAATTTGTAATATGTCAAAATATAATAATTTAAAGATGAGTATGTTTAAATAATTAATACAGTTCCTGTTGTGGAACATTTGTTGGAAGACGATGCAGACGAAAGGAAAGGTAAAGGTAAAAGGAAAAAAAATGGAAATAAAGCCCCGAAAAATCAGTCAAAAGGTCAACAATCAAAAAAGAAAAAGAAACGAGGCAAAAACGGAAAAGGCAAAAATGGATTAGGAGGAGGAGGAGGAAGAGGACAAGGACGTGCAGGAGGAGCACGAGGAAGAGGAGGATTAGGAGGAGGAGCACGAGGAGGAGGATTCAGCCCGGGACCTCAGCAATTCCAAGGAGGAGGAGGAGGACGACGAGGAGGTGGAGGAGGAGGATTAGGAGGAGGAGGAGGAGGAGGAGGAGGAGGAAGAGGAGGAGGATTCAGCCCGGGACCTCAGCAATTCCAAAGAATAAGTAGTCAGCCTGGGCGAAACCAAGGTGCCAACCAAAATGGACATCAAAATAATGAATTTGGAGATGACAACTCCGAATACGACAACGACGACAACGACGACAACGACGACAACGACCACGACGACCACGACGACTACAACGACTACAACGACCACAACGACGACGAAGAAGCAGACATCTACTCTGCTCCACGGTGGCCTCAAAAACCAAGTTACACGGGTATGCGTTAATATAATTGTTTCCCTCGAGAAAGATGTGCATAAATATTTGCGTTTAATGTTTATAAGGCATTCTATGAGAAATCATTGTATAACATTCAATTAAAAAGCATTAAAAATATTCAAACTTCAAACTTTTTACGAAATCTTTTCAAGTTAAAATTACTCGAGAACTTGATTGCGTGCTTGGTAAAGAAACAAATATTTAGGACAGATCCGTAACTAGAGAAAGACGAGGGCGCCTTAAGAATAAAACTGCCGCCCCCTTAAGCAGGCATGCGGCATGCACTGGCCTCAGTCGGCAAGAGGGCAAATGCCATCCTGCGCTATGGTGCTCCAAACATTTACGGCTCTGGTTTAGTTGATTAATTTCTTGAGAAAGGTAGATGGAGCTAGCATGTTTCCGGGCAAGGGCGTAGTTTGGGACCGCCTCCGCCTCCGCCTCCGCGACTGCGGGTGGGGGGAGGGGGGCGCAAGAGATTTAAAGGGCGCATTTTTGGTGCAAAGGGGGCGCAATGTTTTAAGCAACAGGAGCGGCCGGGTCGCAACGGGGTCATCTTTACTCCAAGAGTTTACTTCCCTGGGGGAGTAAACCTTTTTACGATCGGGCTGCAAAAACCCAGAAAAGTCCACGGTAGACCTATCTGGGCACGGCTTGCCGATACCCGATGCCGTAGATCAACAGATGGAAAAAAAAAAAAAAGATTAGCTACGTCAATGGTTCCGGGAGATGTTTTCTTTCACAAATAATAGGTTTTTTTTTTCTTCGTTTCCGAATGCAGTGGCTATTGTAAATGTGGCTGCAGCTGTTATTTCAAATTATTATTCAATATTTGCAGGCGAAAGCTTACAAAATTTCAAGTTACAAAAGAAAGTGAGCTTATTAGAAGCATAGACCTACTTTCAATTTTCATCAGCTGTACCAAGTGTGGGCTAAACAAAGAATCCCTAGTTCCTAGAATCCTCCTCTTTTATATATACTTTAACCATGCAAAAATAAAATGTAGGAGGATATAGGGGTTGCGGCATAGCCGACGCCTCGGTAGCACAGTGGAGATATTAGCCTCCGCTTATAGTGCTGGGGATCCCGGGTTCCAAGCCTGGTTGACAGGCACGGCGTTAATGTAAGGCAACCGCCTTGGGCCCCGTGCTTTCAGGAGTCCCGCACTGCTGACTAAACATTTTTTTTCTCGGCCGCGCCCATCGCTTGCTGTCTCGGCCCTTTTTCCTGGCCCCACTCATCGCTTGCTGCCTCGCGGGCCTTGCATATTCTAGAGCTAACCCTGCTGGTCGAGGCATGATTGTTGTTGTTTGTCTTTCATAATTTCTCGGTCATTGCGGAGTTGACGCCATGCATCACTCTGCTGTTTCCATAGAGTTGGCAACTCGTGGTTGCTCTCACTATTTCCCCCCGCCAAAAAGTATCATGCAAGATTTATGTTTGCATTGTGCATTAGAGAAAAATTTGTTTATGAGAACTTTATTGATTTATGTTTCTATTGTTTCGCAATAATCATTCCAAGTTTTCAAGTAAAAACTCTGGAATGCAATTCCAAATAAGGTGGTGTTTCGATTTGGACATTGACATTGGCTAGATGACCATACCGTGGCAATGCCCGGGGCATATTAATTGCTACTCCTTAATTTGGACTTAAGAGAAGAGTATATTTAGGCAAGAGGTACTTAGCCCACCAAGACCGTGGAATTTGTAACCTAATTCCGGGAGAATAGGGACTACCAAAAAGAAAAAAAGGCGTCCTCGTAGCAAGGATTCGCCCCCAGTTCGTTACACTTTTTCGAAAAAATTAAAATTAAGTATGGCAACCTTCAGTTTAAAAAAACAAGATGTATAAACAGTTTACACGTAGACGGTCATGTTTAGACAATGGCCACCTCATATACTGTAACGCCTTCTAAGGCCTCGCATTGAGAAAAAATATTAAATGGCATAATTCAAGCACATCCGGAAATTCTTTTCTTTCGAAGTCTATTAGGCAGAGCCTTATAAGTTATTACCCTTTAACCCTTATAGACTTTTTACAGCGTAAAGAAACATTATTTTTCCGATTAATGCAACCAAATATTTGAGAAATTCAGTTTACTTTTAAAAATTCACGAGAATACATAGAAACTAGAATTTCACTTAAAATTTAAAAACTACTTTCTTACTTTTTCAAAATGGCGTTTTCATAAAAAAAATGTATCTTTACGATTATGAAATTATATGCCTGTATAAGGCCTTCAAAAAGTAACCTTGTGAAACATATACATAAATCATTATTTCATAAAAAAAAACAGCTTTTACGAGGAATCAATTGTACTTGCAACATAATCGAACTCTTGGCAACAGCGAAAAAAAAACCCCCGCCATTAATTATACCGGCTTACGTCACAGATAGGTAAGTAGTTTAAAAAGGTTGAACACGTTTATAGAAAAAAACAGGCATTCAATACGGAACCCATATTTTTTTTTAAAAAAAATTGTAGTTTTGTGTCAAAGTGTACGTGGCAAAGGTAAACGTGGACCTATCACGCATGGAGCTTATATAAAACCTCTCGAAAAGGTTTAAAATTTAAAACTTTATCAATTTTTTTTTCAGCAAGAAGAAGTTAGACTGATAACCCCCGAATGGTACTTTAGAAACTTCTTATTTTTTTGTCTCAGCATGTTATACACATTATATTTTCTATATTTAATTTAATATAGTTATAATAATAATAATTTTGTTTTAAAAATGATTGCAGGTTACACAATAATGTTACCACCAGTAATGAAAATAACAATCTTTTTGGTAACTCAGTTGTTGGTAACAGCATGGTCGGTTACTGCTGAAATTGACACACAATTCACACCAAAAGGCATTGAACCACCATCAGCCAATAAAGTGGACATCAAGAAAAACCAAAATGTTATTGTAAATGACCAGTTTCAGAGGGACATTCTCGTTCCCATCAGCTACAACAATCCACTTGAACATGCTGATAATAACATTGAAAAAGATGGTGAGAATTTAAATCCAAAGACAATTTTGTAATTAAGGCCTTGTTTCCACTGGAGTGAAATTTTCAAAAAGTTCAAATTCTCACTTTAATGGAAACAAGGCATTAACATTTAATTAAATTGTTGCGAAAATATTAACTTTTCTTTTCTTAAAAATCATTTCAAAAATGCAAGTTAAAGCGATTATGTCTAATAAGAAGCAATGCAGCGGTTGACTGACTCATCGGGCAAGCGGGCATTTTTTCTGAAGGGCCCGCTTAGTTTGAGGGCCGGTTTTTTCATTAGAGAGCTGATTTTAAGCTAAAACGCGATGAAAACTTATAATGATAAATTGCTATATTTTAAATTCCCTTTTTTTAAAAAAAAAAAAAATTGGCCCCCAAGAACTCCGGGCCCCTATTCAGTCTACTTAGCCTAATGGATAATCCGTCTAGATAATTAACTCGACAACCAACTTCTTAGACATTTCTGAAACAATTTTGACAAATAAAATTGCATACAATAATGAGTATTATGGCGAAAAAGATACGCTTTTGAAAAAAAAAAAATTTCTCAAAAAAAAAAAAATTAAAAAAGTTATAAAAACAAAACTATTGAGTTGTTCGAAAAGATTATTTCGCATCCAAAAATCGATCAGTTTTAAATATTGTTGTATTTTATTATAGTTTCTATTGTTCGAGACTTGGAAAATGGTGCCGAGGAAAGACGACGAGGACGGAAGGGTAAAGGCAGAAGAAACAGAAACAGAAACAAAAACAGAAAGCGAAGAGAGGAAACAGAAACAAAAACAGACAGAGAAATAACAACGGAAACAACGGAAGGCAAAGTCAAGGTAAACGAAAGCAACACGGAAACAATCCTAATGGAAGAAGAAACCACAACGAGGAGGAGGACAACGACTTCGGAGGACAAGACAGAAGACAGGGACAGGGAGGTCATGGACAAAGATATCCGCCAAATTATCCCAATGAGGAGGATGAGGAATACGACGATGAATACAATTAAGGAAAATAAATAATCCAATGAACGAGATAAAGAGTCTCAGCTACAATGAAACCCCTTTCTTTCCATTTATTTCGCATAAAATACAAGCATTAATAATGTAACTTCAATCACAATAGGCATAATTAGTTTTTCTTTGTTGTTTTTACTTCGAATTAAAAGTTTCAGATGTTTCAATAATTTGGTGTTATTTATAAACAATTTTTTTTTACTTTTAAATAAACTTTTTCCGAGAAAAAATAAATATATTCATATTTTTGGTCATAAACAAGTAAAAAGTTTAAATTACTTTGAATTAAATTTTGAAATAAATGGTGAGACTAATTAATTATATTTATAAGTATAATTAAGTATTCTAAACATTTATATAATTCACGATGTGAACCAAAATTGTATCAATTGTTCTTATTTTTGTCATATTATTTGAAAGACATAAATGACTGACGAATAAAAAGACAAGAAAGTAAAGCCAGTAACATGCAGACGTTTGCTCCGCCCCTTTTATGAGGACAGGCAACTTCTAATTGGTTTGTTATGTAGTCTGACGTCACATATGTCCCGCCCTTTTCAATTTTCAATTGGTTGATATTTGGTCTGATGCTCATAAAAGGGCGGAGCAAATGTATGCGTGTCCCTGTCTTTACATGCCTGTATAAAAAAGGAGCATGGTGCTTTTATACACTTGGACCTGTACTCACACCCCCGAGGTGCAACCAGGTCCAAGTGACCACGTCCCAAGGGCTATATTGTGACGGACCTTTTTCCACTAGTAGAATCTGCTCTTTTAGGTTGATACGAGCGAGTTTTCACTCGTATGGATAGTGAGTGGCTAGGTCACTAATTCTACTGGCCCGGGAGGACTAGACCAATATAACGTCTATTTTGTGTCCTCACTAGTCTCTGGCAAAAGACTTCACAGTCTTGAATCTCTGTATCTCTCGGACTTTCGTCCGTAAATCTGCCCTAAGAATCGTGCAAAATATACTCACTCTCTTGTGTTGCAGGTTTGCACCTGTTGGGTCATCGAAGTATCCAAAAAGGTGAAGAGCTGCAATGATGAAATGCACAACCGCGGAATTTTAGTCAAAAACAATTAAACACCACTGTTTAAGTTAAATATAAAATCGTTGTTTATTTCGTAGATAAAACATTAAACGAATCGAACTGGTTTAAGCACACAACACATAGAAATAATAACATTCAAAATAATATCTAAAAACCTAGCCAGAATTGGGCATAGGTTCGTTATTTAAGAACTAACTAACTTACATACAAAAACACGGCCTTTTTATACCCAAAAAGAGGATACTGAGAACACTTTCTCAGTAGCCCCTGATTGGGCAAAAACAAAAGTAAAAACCAAACTGGCCAATCAAAAGTGATTGACCAGTGGTCACCAAAATATTAGACACGTCACCCTTTTAATTAAAAGGGGGAAAAAACGAAAACAACTTCAAATTAAAATGATAAGAATCCACTCATGTGTAAGGATAATACAATGGTAAAGAGGGGAGAACGATAAGGTCAAGCTAAAATAGAATCTGGGTCAATCGGTACCTATTAGTACCGAGTGGCCCAGAAGCTACAAAATACACGGTGCCTACAAAATTAAAGAAAACAAAACGGCGCTAAATTAATAAAATAGCGGCGGCCCCAAAACGTCTCAATATATCCCTCCGCTCTCAAACAGGTTCGTACTTAAGGACAGGAGGAATAGTGAGGAGTCGCACACCGCTATATAGGCTAGCATTCTGGGGGATCACGATATACCGGGTGTTACAATATGGAGTCCACTTAAATACATGATCAAAATCAAAATTAAAGTTAATATTTAATATCTGAATAAATTGAAATACTAAATGAATATTTTCTTACACTAACCCATTATATATTGAAATAACGATTTAATATATTTAAAATACTGGTATCAAATCCCCAAGTTACTCATTACTGGCAACAAAAAAGTCTGTAACCTTGAAAATAATCGAAATTCGAACACGTAGCAACCATTTAACCAAAAAAAAAATTGCTTTCAATAAAACTGACGCACAAAAAAGCCACCTTTATGTAGATTATACAATTTTGAAAATGTTTTGCATAAAGAACACAGGTGATAGAATATGAAAGAGAGTTACAACTTCAGGATGTGTGTTAATATAAAGCACCAATGCGAAAACGAACCTCACTAAGAAGAGACTAAAATTCTCAGGAGAATCTATAATCCTGTTTTCCTTAGTAAAATTACTAACTTCCAAAGTTGCATGAGGATGTCACAATTTCTTGCAACCGTAATAGGCACTTTGATTTTAGCAATTTTAATGACTCACGTAGCAACTGCTTTTCAAGTCAACTATGGTAAAGAAAGGAATGAAGATATTCAACCACAAACTAACGAGAACCGTGCCGTGAAGAATTTCCAACTAAATTATCACGAGAAAAACGATCTTTACGAAAACCTACTGCAGAACACCAACAACAAAGTGGCTCTTGGTAAGTGGTAATCAGAATTCCTGATAGAATTGCTGAAACGAGTCTTTTTTGTTTTGTTTCTTAAATCTGACTGAACTCCACTTGTTGCGGATATGCTGAGAGGGATAATTAATGACAATGAAATTAATTTATTCTTACCTTTTTTGTATATTTCTATGTATTTCTTGTGTTTTATCATTTTATTTTATTTTATATATATTAAAGTTTGTCTGTCTGTCTGTGTATAACGCTGTACAAACAAGGACAAAAACGTTTAAGCACGTCGAAATTTATTTAAAATTAAATGAACCAGTCAACTTTATGTTGCGCTCTCCCGATCCAAGAACCCAAACAATATTAAGGCGCTTATAAAAAGGCAAATTACTTCATGACAACCGGACATTCACACAAAATTAAACTAGATGCTCTCATCATTTATGACGGGTTACACCACTAGTTTTTTTTTCATATTGACCAGGGTTAAACATAAGTGCTGATGTACATCCTGTAAAACCATTAATAAAATTATTATTCTTCTTCTTATTATTATTTTTAAGAGCTCACCCCAGAGTTTCTGAAAAACGTTCACGTGAAAAATACAAACTTTTCTCAAAACGATAATTGGGGGGAAGAGACCACCTGTAGAACATAATAGCCATTGCACTCACGCCGACAGGAGAGAAAATAAATATCTATTCAGCCACCTTAAAAGAGACATGCTTTAAGTATTAATTTTTTGTATATCTATTTTAATAGAGGGCCTAAGTGACCAAATTGAAGAGAGAACGAAACCAAGGCGAAGAAAAAGAAAACAGAATGCAAAACAACGCGAGGAAAAAGCTGCACAACTAGCGAAAACGCTGTTGGGTGACCAACATCACTCACATCCTGATTATAAAGCAAACCAACCAAAAGTACTTTATGACTTGGTGGACGATTTAACAGACAAGCGTATTCAACGTGACAAAGGAAGACAACATGAAAATCAAGAAGAAGAAGAAGAAGAAGGTAGAATTAATCAACAGACTAATCGTAAGGTCACTGAATGACCTATGATTAGTCCTAGTGTAGGTCACCTAGTGACCTTACAATTAGTCTGTCTCCATGCATCAACATGACTAAAATAACGAGAAGGAAATTGAAAATGATAATGACGATAATAATAGATAATCACATTTTAAGGTGGCTCAATAGATTTTCATTTTGTTTTTGTCCTCACCAGATCGGCGTCCACTCTAGTGGCCATTATGTTTTATAGGAAGATCTCTCTTCCAGGGGCGTAGCTGGTGACCCCGCAGACCCCCTTGACTGCAGATTGGGGGGGGGGGGGTGCAGGAGGTTTGGAGGGCGCATTTTGGAGTGCAAAGGGGCGCAATACGTTTTAAGCAGCAGGGGCCAGTGGAAGGGCACAACCAAGTCATAGCAATGCAACTGGTCTCTTCATGATGACATCTTTCAAAATAAACTGTTTTTATGACAGTTTGAAAAAAAAGCGAAAATATAGTTTTTCATGAAATGTCAATGGAAAAAAAAACATAAAAATGGGTCATTTTCAAACTAAACTATAAAATGTTTATGTTTTAATATATTGCCATGAAAAAACTTTTAGCATTTTTAATAGTCTAGTTTCTAAATACACTTTGATTTTTTTTTCGTAATGTTTCTTCTGAAAAACGTTTGCTTAAAGAAACCGTATTACCTCCAGAAATATCTTTTCAAAATATTGTCAAGACTTAAACCCAACGATTGCCAAAACGATTTTTAAATTTGAAAATAAGTCATTAAAACCATAAAAAAAGTTAAAAAGGAAGTGACGGTTCCTGAGTCACCAAACGACGCAATTGTAAATTTTTTTGGAAAGTCTCCTCCCCCCCATTTTTGTGGCAAAGGTTGTCACCTCACATTTCCCAGAATTCCTTAATGAAATATAGGTATTTTCCCTATTCCTATTCAACTCAATAAAACCTTCCACGTGGGGAATAATTCAAATATTAAATCCATAGTACTTTGAAATGAAAATAATGAGTGAGCTTCACATCAGAATTCGAGTAGAGGAGTAGATTTTGGAGAGTTTTGTTGCCAATGTCTGTTGTTTGGTGGCGCATCTATCTGATAAAGTCCATTTCACATGAAGTCAACTGATTTTTAATTTATTTAAATTATATTAATCACTTATTTTTAAATTTTATAAATCGTTTTGGTAATCGTTGAATAATTCTTGACAATGTTTTGACAAGAAATTTCTGGAGGTAATGGGGGTCTTTTTAAAAAATATAAATTTTCTCAAAACCACAGGTGGAAGCAAACAAAATAAACATCTATTCAGCCACCTTAAAAACATGTGGTGATTATTAATTATTAATTTTTTATATCTATTTTAGTAAAGGGTCTAATTAGTGACCAAACTGAAGAAAGAGTGAAACCAAAGTCACGAGATGGAAAACAGTATGCAAGAACACAAGAGAAAATAAAAGCTGCACGATCCTTGAAAAAGATGTTGGGGACTTCAAGTTCACGATTTGAATGATGGTCGTTTATGGGACAAATTATTCAACATTTTGAAAAATCTCCACAAAGAGCGCTAGCATCGTTTTTTCTATTGAGCCCATAGACCCGATGTCAAAGAAAAGTTGTTAATTTTTAAATACACAGTTCGAGGCGACAATATGTTTATTTTTCATAATTTAAGTAGTTCAATATTAAGTTTTCAAAGTGCTATGTGCACCTTAAATATATGCTGATCGAGTGATAGAATGACAAAAAATTGATAAGTGCGGTTCTATTTTTAAAAAACTATTTCAAAATTGCGAATTTCTAACTCTCCATAAAATCCATTAAAATACTCATCAAAATACGTAAAAATAATTTTAAAAAAGCAGAAAAAACCAGCACATCCACCAATGTGTTGACTTCACTGTGTTAATTGTTTTTTTAAAAGTTTTTTAAGTATTTTTACGAGCATTTTAATGGATGTTTTTTGCTTAGGAGCATGTACTAAATGGAGTTTAACGTATGAGTTAGAAATTCGCGATTTTGAAATAGTTTTTTAAAAATAGAAGCACACTTACCATTTTTTTGTCATTCTATCACTCAATCAGCATATATTTAAGGTGCACATTGGACTTTGAAGCATCAATATTGGACAACTTTAAATATAAAAAATAAACATATTGCCGCCGCGATTATGTATTTTAAAAAAGTTTTAACGTTTTTTCTTTAACATTGGGTCTATGGGCTTAACAGAAAAACGATGCTAGTGCTCTTTGCCGAGATTTTTCGAAGTAATTTTGGAGTAATTTCCTTTAGAGCTGGACAAATAATTTACCTTGTGCCATTTTATTTTTTTCTAAGTCCGCCACTGCTAAAACTAGATAGGACTTTTATAAACACTCTTTATAGTCAATACAAAAAACAGGAAAAACTACACGAAAAATAAGTTATATTATCCGAAATTTTGCACACAATATGCTAAACACACCTGTTTAATATGAATTCATTTTTTTGTGTTTTTATTGTTCTTTCTTCAATAATTTTTTTCAGCAAATTTGTCCAAGTGTTTTTTTGTTGTTGTTACAAATTGAATAATATGGTTGAAATTTTTTTTTAAAAAAAATATTAAATTGCATCTGCAATTTTGTGAAGGTATATTTGCAAAAAAAAAATAATTTGCCTCGTATAAATGTATAAAAAATATAAAACTCGGTAATATTGTCTTTGAAAGTTAAATTTTAATTTATTTGCTTCTGCTGTTTTCTCGGTTTTTCAATTTATTTCTGTTGAAATTTATTTTTTGCAATTCTAAACAATGACATCTCGAATAATTTTATTTATGCTAGTAAAAGTTGTCGTGATTTGTTTTTTAAAAATGGGTGGTTATGGTGGCAGTTTAGTATCGATTAATGATTCTCTTCCAATAATAATTAACAGAGAGAAATGGTCACCAAAATTTAACTCGAGTTTGAAAATTCCTTCACCATCCGATTGTAATTGTGGACAACTGAATATAAATAATTACAATGATGAAATCACTCTTCTATATTGTTGTGCCTATTATGTAAAATGTTGTTCCGAAGCAGGTAAGAAACCTTAAACAACTTTAGATCCTGTTAATATTTCAAAAAATTATTACTGAGTGTGTCTCAAAATGTGTAACACTTTTTTCAAGCATTCTGTGTCAGGTATAAAATTTAAAACACCCCAATTGGGTTTTCCATTACTCTATTGATCTGGTCTAAGCAAATGCTCATCATGAGCATTTGCTTAGCTAAACTTTAGGTCAGATCAATAGAATATAAGCAACTAACTGCCTATGATAGCTCCCTCTACTGGTGAACTCACATAATAAACTCAACAAAAAGTCATTAGTGACTCATCACAATTCACTCATCAATCATTCACTTCATCCAACGTTGAAACCTAATTTGTTTCCAACGTTTGCCTCGAGCATTTGCCAGTTGGACACTGTGCAACGACCGGGTCTGGCTCCACCAGAAAATTGGTGGAGCAGACGAAATGCATGGTGGCAGTCTGCTAGGCTGGCTGTGGTGGCTAGCCAGGTGACCACTATCTCGTGTCCAATCCAGCCTCTCTCACCTTAGGTTCCCTATCGTGCCTAAAGCCGGGCGAAAATAAGAGCGAGCAACCAGCGAGCAATCAATTCATGATCACGTTACAAGAAAGTGGTTGCTGGCACACAATGGTTGCTTGTTCCCTCTGCTCATTATACTGAGCAGAGGCAACACCCACTTACTACTGTTTCCAACTACCAATTTCGTGTCTGCAAATGCAGCAGTAGCGCTAGTGTAGTGTCACCAGCAACGGTTGCTGGAGACTGTTGCTGGTTGCAAGCCTGCATTGTTGCCTACTTTGCGCCCGGCCTTGCAATGCTTGGTCCTCTGGAGCTAGCAACTGTTCAAGAAGGGCAAGGCTTTGCTCCGCGCTTGCCAGCATGTACTGTACCGTGTCAGAAAACATGTATTTTATCTTATTTTATCGTATTTTATCTTGTTTCATGCAGATTGACACTTCAGCATGAACGTGCTGTATGATGCTGTTGATGCAATATTAAGTGATGTGTTGATATGTCCAAAAACAATGGTCTTGATTCAAACCATAAATGTCTCTTCAAACTGTGTTTAGAATAATAATAATTGCAGTTGCAATTGCTTCTTGAATATTGTAGCCAACTGTTACGGGCTTTTGGCTGCAATATTCAAATGGGGGGTTTTATTTTACACCCTTTTCAATTGTCTCAAATTGCTCCACCCTGGTTAAAAGTCATTGACCTCAAAATGTGCATTTTGCTGTCGTTTATCAGGAACATCATATAGCTTTAAGAAAAACTGTGTGTATTCTTTAATATGTTTGTTAGGTATCAAGGTAAAATTCATGAAGTTCTCAATTGCCGTTTGGTTACTAGAGCCATTTGAATAAATCTGGAGCTGCAAAATTCACCATGTCTCAATTAAAATTACAATTAAAAAAATATTCTGCAAGCAGCCGTTTGGCCTATGGCAGAGGGATCCTAAGATCCAAGTGCAGCTAGATGCATTGTCAATATAATTATAATAACTACAAAAAAATAACCTGCATTGCAAATATAAAATAATATAAGTGCAGTCATGAAAAATGAAACCCACGATTCATTAATGACATCATCAATGGCACGTGGAGTGTGTGTGGACTCTAATACCTAGTACAAACCTGATACTTTAAATGCATTTAAAAATGAACGTGTTCTACAGAGCCCTGTGAAGGGCAAACAAACAATATGTCGAATTCAATTTATTCAGTTAATAATCTTGAAAATATTGAGTTAATACTTAAATATAATTTATAGAAACTATTGGTAAAATATCGATTTTGTATTTCAATTTAAAATATTAATAATAAAGTCAATTTTTATTTGGTGTTCATGTCCTTAACTGGATTCCGTATAATTCACCTAAACATATTTAATTTGATTTCATTTAACTCAAGTGTTGTGTACAAGGTATTAGGTTGATAATCGCCCTCCCCCAATAGCCTGCGGAAGGTAGGCTATGTTAGAATTTTCAACAAATTTTCATCGGTGGCGCTGATCAAGCGCCAAATTGAACAAACGCCAAACTGAATAAAAACCAAATGGAACAAACGCCAAACTGAATAAGCGCCAAATGGAACAAACGCCAAACTGAACAAGCGCCAAACTGAATAACCGCCAAAATGTGATAAACACATTGTTAGGTTAGGTTAGGTTAGGTTTGGTTAAGTTAGGTTAGGTTAGGTTAGGATTGGTTAGGTTTTTTTAGGTTAGGTTAGGTTAGCATGTTCTGTTTGTAAATCTGCACAGTCTGACGTCTATAAAAGCTCACAATATTTGGACCATCAGAATTTACAAAAAACCTGAATAACCGCCAAACTGAATAAACGCCAAATGGAACAAACGCCAAACTGAATAAGCGCCAAATGGAACAAACGCCAAACTGAATAAGCGCCAAATGAAAGAAACGCCAAACTGAATAAAAGCCAAAAATTTGGCGCTTATTCAGTTTGGCGTTTGTTCCATCTGGCGCTTATTCAGTCGCCCCTTTTCATCAGATTACCTACTTGTGAACAGTTAAAAGTACGGACTTTGAAGCAAGGCCTCATTGTATCATGTTTTCAGCAATGAATAAATGAACTCACATGGGACATATTAAAGGTCACCTTTCTTTTAGAAATTAAATGGTAGCTACCATGCAAGGTTGAAAATTAGGGAAGCAACCAAATCATGATCACCGAAAACTACCTAACTTACCGAAAACCGCCGGTTTTTTTTTATGAAAACCCGAAGCCGTCTCCAAAAACCGCGGTTTTCTGTTTTTTCAATCACTATGAATAAAACAGAAATTGTTTTAAAAAAATGTTTTAAAAAAATGTGCCGAAATAACGAAGAACCTTGGTCATTTTTACGCGCAGCACTTTCTACCATAAAACCAACATCAACATATTATATACCGATAAATAAGTAAATGCTCTTGTTATCCTAAAAGGTTATTATTATCTACAAAAATTATAAATATACATGTACTTAAAAATAATAAAAATTGTGTTCGATATGATTGATTGTTTTTATCAAAAATTATAAAATTTAAGACAGAAAAAATGCAAAACAAAAAAATCGCAGTTTCTCCAAACTCTACGAGAAAAGTACGAAAAAAACGGATTAAAAAGAAAGTTTTTTATTTGCATAAGAATAAGTAAAAAAAATTGTTTCCGATAACCGATGTTCCGATTAGCAACGCTCTATACTGTAGTGACGTAAATGCCATTTAAAACAAGATCCTCTTCCATTTTGTTTTTATTAAAAAAAATATACCTAGGATGGTATGGTACGTCCGTAAAAGACGTCAGGTTTCATCCTTTTTTTTGTTAGAAAATGAAGGATGTGTATTCAATTGTTCGAAAACAAGTGGCCCTTAGTAGACGTGTCTTTTCCTAATAGGAAACTGTAAATGTCAAAAAGAAGTTGTATCTCTACTTTTGAAAATTAGCATAAATTTAAATAATGATTCACAGGTGTAGAAAGCAGAAAAAAAGGTCAATGTCAAGTATTTAAACCCAACTCGTTTTTGCAAAACTAGAAAAGTAAATCGACAACTTAGTAAACGACACTTTTCGTTAAAAATCAAAATTGTGGGGTAAGCGTACAATATTTTTTTTTATTAATTCTAATTTTCTGAAGCAGAAAGAAAAAAAAAAAAACTATAAAATTTTGTATTAAAACTTCAATTTAAATTTATGCAATTTTTTTTTACAGATTATATAAAATATTTTGTTGGTTAATTAACAATGCAAGAAATTATTTTTATGAGTTTGATTATTGGACTAACATATGCTGCAGTAATTACACCACCACCACCACCAAGAACAACAATAACACCGCCAAAAAGCACCGTTGAAGTTGGTCCAACTTTTCATGGTGCTGATAAAATCGCCATTCATTTAGACAGTAAGGAACCACCAACCCTCCTCCCACCCCCCTCAAAAAATAATTGATAAAATAAAAATTATTTACAAGAAATGTAAAATGTTAATTTATATAGTAAGAACAGATCCAAATGAGGATCATGATGATCCTAATGCTGAATACATTGGTGATGATGATGATGATGATGATGATGATAATGATGCTGATGACGCTGATGATGATGAGGCTGATGAGGCTCTTGATGACCAAGGAGGAGATGTCAATGGAAATGACATTATACCTGCAACGAATGAAACAATTTTACCGGCATCTCATTACTTCATAAACGGTACCGGAGAACCTCTAGCCGACCTAAGCAAAGCATTGAGTTTGTTACCACCTCTTAACGATAACGACAATGACGATTATGATGTTGATGATGGTGATGACTCTTATGAGAATGATGAAAACAGCAACAACTTAACTGGAGATTATGATTCTTTCCAAAACAACTCTGAAATGTAATTCAACCAAATGACAATTTCTGTTTGACTTCTTTTTTTCGTTCTCTCCATAATTTATTTTGTTTTTTAAATGTAATACACAAGATTCACAATTATTTTTAGTTTGTTTTTAATTCTCTGCATCCACAAAAATACAAAATAAAATGAAATTAAAACAAAAATAAAGTCTCTTGTTTTTATTTAAATCATAATAGTCATATTCATAAATTCTATTTTGTTAGCTATTGGTCTCTGCAACGTTAACAACGACTAATTAGTACATTTATTTGAAATTCTGAAATGTACTATGCTGAAATTCAGGTTATATTTTTTTTCCAGTGACATCGTATTGGTGTTATTAAATTTGTTATACAATGTAACTTTTTCCAGTTGTTTTATGTTTTGTTATCTTCAAAGTGAACAACAACCACAACTTAATACATAGCATGTTGGGGAGACCGGAGTTGGTTGGCACACTTTTGAGATTACATTTTTATTATGAAAAAAATGAGTTCTTCTGACTTTAGTCATGTTGAATTCTTAATTTTAAGAATAATGAGGGCCATTTTATATAATTTAAACAATTTATTATTAAAAGAATTTTAAAATTTATGCACAAATTTAACCATTTGTGTATAAATTTTAAAATTATTACAATCATAAATTGTTTAAATATAAAATGGTCCTCATTATTCTTAAAATTAAGAATTCAACATGACTATAGTGAGAAAAACTAATTTTTAATTAATACAAAAATAGTCAAGAACCAAATAATATACTGTTAATTACATTTTTTATATTTAAAAAAAAACAGTAAGAAAAAAATTGAAATTCTGAAAGTTTATTTGCAATAATAAACACTGTAGTAGGCTTAGTCTAGTCTTTTTTTTTTCAAAAGTATGTCATATGTGCCAACTTACCCCAAGTGTGGGGGGTAGGTTGGCACATCGTAGAAATCTGTCATTTAACAACTAAAAAAATGACGAAAGCAAATGCTAAACTGGAGGAGAATTTTCAGTTTTAATTGTTGTACTTAGAATTGATAAACTAACTCTAGCAATAAATGCCAACCTGTACCTATACCCTATAACTATTCAAACTTGAATTTTCCGTGTAGTTCCAGTAATTTATTGCTGAAATTCTTAGTAATTACTGCAGAAACTGTCAAAAACTACTTATTAACTATTTCAAAAATAATGGTAATGAAACTCCTTTGTAGTAGTTCAGAACTTTCAACTAGGTTTAATGAGTGATACAGTTAGATATTCCGATTAAAGAATAGAGAGTGTTTAGTTAATGGCTGCAATTGAGTTAACTAGACCGACCTAATAAATTTACATAAACCACAAATAAACTGCTTGCAATTTACCTTAGCTACAGAAGTTATTACTGTAGCTATAACGTGCCAATCGCACCTCGGCTGTTAAAAGTATGGACTTTGAAGCAAGGCCTCATTGTATCATGTTTTCAGCAATGAAAAATTAACTCACATGGGACATATTAAAGGTCATCTTTCTTTTAGAAATTTAAATGGTAGCTACCATGGAAGGGTGAAAATTAGGGAAGCAACCAAATCATGATCACCGAAAACTACCTAACTTACCGAAAACCGCCGGGTTTTTTTTATGAAAACCCGAAACCGTCTCCGAAAACCGCGGTTTTCGGTTTTTTTTCAATCACTATGAATAAAACAGGAATTTCCAATATGTAAAAAAAATGTGCCGAAATAACGAATTTTTTTTAATTTTGTTGAATTTTTTGAGTTAACTAGACCGACCTAATAAATTTACATAAACCACAAATAAATTGCTTGCAATTTACCTTAGCTACAGAAGTTATTACTGTAGCTATAACGTGCCAATCGCACCTCGGCTGGAAGAGTGGCACAACTAAAAAAAACACTTTTTGGGGAAAATGAGTTTAAAGTTAAGCGAAAATTCATGGCTTACTTTGCTGAGCTTTTCAAGTGCAAAAACCATTTTGACTATTCACAATAACGGTTTATTTACCTACCCAACAATTGATTGAGATAGAAAAATTGCAACTTTAAACTCATTCCCCCCCCCCCCCCAAAATTGTTTTTTTTTTAGTTGTGTCACTCTTCCAGCCGAGGTACTATGTGTGTGAGTCAGTCCTACTTTGGTGGCATTTTGGA
Source organism: Brachycybe producta (assembly GCA_036925085.1). Taxonomy (NCBI): domain Eukaryota; kingdom Metazoa; phylum Arthropoda; class Diplopoda; order Playtdesmida; family Andrognathidae; genus Brachycybe; species Brachycybe producta. The sequence goes on along the minus strand of JAUPFP010000043.1, from coordinate 789,231 downwards.
AGTATTTTAGGATAGTGTCAGCTTTTGAATAAGAACAGCCACTTAATGTGCATTGTGGACACTTGATTTTTGGGAAATTTATATTGATGTTATTGAACAAGGCATACATACTACTGTAATTGTAGCCATTCAACTAGAAATTTTATTTTCATAAAGGATAAAACTTTGTTTTGACAATGCATTTTTTTTGGCTACTTTTAGTCTAAGTAGTTCCTCTGCCATAGGCTCTAGCTATGGGCTGCCTGCAGAGTAATTAGTCAAATTCAACTCTATACTGTTAAGCATATATGCTCGTAATATACATTTGTGGTTCACTGAATAAGTAACGTTTAATTCTAATAAATATATTTTCACTATGTTTTGTTAAAAACAAAAACTCCACAAAAACTACGAAACATTCATAGTAAATCTCAATAAGCAAACTTTTTTTGTTGCAGACATGTTTCTGATATTTTTTTTGTTACTGTAACCGACTGAATATAATGTTCTTTATAAAATGACCTTTGAAAATATCAAATTTAAAATTGATTATCCCACATAATATACGGTGAAAACATAAAGAAATCGAATTCGATCATTCAATTTTTCTTAAAATTTCAATTCGAATTGTAACGAACCACGTTCAGGGGGTGAATAGAATTCCCTCAATGCTTCGTTTTCACTTTTTCGAGCGGTCAGAAAGTGGTTGGCTAGGCCACTAATTCTATTCTGGTTCGGGAGGAAGGGAACAAATTAGTCCCTTTCGTTTCCTCACAAGTTCCTCTCTTTAAGAACCTTTACAATAAAAGGATCTTTTAGCTGTCTGCTAGTCCTCGGGCTTTCGCCCGACTAAAAGCTGGTTAATCGTGTTGTCTTCTTCAGTCTCATCTAGGATTGGAGATCCAGGCTTGCACCTGGGTTGACAGTTCTAGATGATAAGATGTTAGAACTTTCGTTCTATTTCGTAGATATAAAAATAAGACTTTAGCAATTTTTAAGCATAATAACAGTTTATTTCATTATTTCCATAGAAATCTATCCCAAGTCGGGCATAGATTCTCTGTTTCAAGAATGCTTTCAATGAATGCTTGATTTACACAAAAATACACCGCTATTTATACCCAAAAAGAGGATACTGAGAACATTTTCTCAGTATTCTCTGATTGGGCAAAATTGAAATCAAAAACCAAACTGGCCAATCAAAATGATTGACCAGTGGTCAACAAAATATAGAAAAATGATTCATCATCAATTAAAACCAATATTCCAAGAAAAACTCAACCCCATTGACTTAATCACGCTTTATCACGATGATCTTTTTGTATTAAGGGGTGGGACTGGAAGGAAAAGGGCCCAAACAGGATATTGGTGTTGTCAGCCATATGGAACTGGGTCAACTCTCTGTACGACGGTACAGAGGGATGACAAAGTTCCATGCCATTCCAAAAAATCAAACGAGCCAGAATTGCTCTTAATGGGATCGTTTCAGAATAAACTGACTTTAAACGGATATGAAATTTAACGGATTTTAAACAATATGCCGCTTGTGTCAGTTCCGGAAAACGGTGTTTTTTGTGAGTTTTTTTTCCCACTGAACAAGTGGTTCAAATAGACGTGTAACTTTCCAATAGGAACATTTTACATTTAAAAAAAATTGAAGTGGGCGAATGGAGTTGGCAACAAAATGAATAACGCCATGAAACACAATAGAAAAAAAAGAAGAAAATGACTGAATAGATTCAGTAACGTATAAAAAGGACTTTTATTTCCTTAAACGACATTTAACTACTAGGTAACTACTAAACGACAGAATAACTTTTTTTGGTCACAGTTTTGGTAAGCATGTCAGTGACAGTTTTGCAATATTTTAAATAGTAAATATAAACTATAACAATGTGCAAAAAAAACAAATTAACTGGAAATATTAACTTTTTTTAAAATTATTTTTTTTTATTTTCTTCTAAAATTCCAATTGTTAATTAACTTGATGAAGTTAAAACAATGCAAAGAATTATTTTATTCGCTTTGGTTGCTGGACTTTCGTATACTGCTGTCATTTTACCAAACGGCCAAGAAGTCAGTATTGCACCTACTGATGATACTGGTATGTTTGTTCCTACATTAGAAGGTTTGTCTCTATAAAAAAAAATACATGTTTTGGAAGAAGAAAAAAGAAATACAATGGAAACCGTTTAAGGTGGTTTTATAGATATTTATTATTTTGTTTTTGGTCCCCTCGGATAGAGCGCGCCTGAGTGGCTATTGTATTCTATTGGAGGTTCTCTTAGCGCCCACCTGCGGGTTCGAAAAAAAATATATGAAAATGCAGATGAAAAAAACAGAACAGAATAATCGTAGGTCACTGATTGACCTACAGTTTTTCTCCAAACTGGTTAGGTGGAGTTACGTTAAATTAAGCTTGTTGTAGGGGGGGGGGGGGTCTGAGGGGCGCAGTCGCTCAGAATGTAAAAGTGTAGGTCACTGAGTGACCCACAGTTCATATCTAAAAGTGTAAGTCACTGAATGACCCACAGTTTTTTCTCCAAATATACAAAAAAATTCAAAGTGTTTTAGAAACTAGAATTAGTTGGTGATTTTTTTTGCATGTTTAACAATAAACTTTTTATGACAAGTTTGAAAAAAGGCGAGAATAGTTGTTTTTCATGAAATCTCAATGGAATGCCCTGAAGAACACTTTTAACATAATCTTTTACCATTCTAGTTTTGAAAACAAATTGAATTTTTTCATGTTGTTTTTTTTGCTGACGTTTTTGCGTCGAAATTACAAAAAAACCTATATGGAACATAGCATTAGCCACTGAAGTGGTGCCGTCCAAGGGGAAAAAAGTAGGACCGGCCTTAGAGTATGCGAGGCACAAGGCAGCAAGCGATGAGCGTTACCGGAAAAAAAATTGTTTATTCATCAGCACAGGGCTCTTGAAAGCTCCGTGCTCAAGGCGGTTGCCTCGCTCGCCTTACCTTAACGCCGACCCTGAGAAAAAAGCAAAATATTTATCCTTAAAGCCACCTTAACACAAAATGAAAAGGTGATTTTTATTATAAGCCTTGAGCTATTTTGTATTATTTGTTTTCGAATTAAACAGTTTCCACTATATGTAAGCTATAAATTAAAAGATTTTAAATAAATGCTTCCCTCTCGTGTTAAAAATAAACATAATTATAGTGACCTCGGATGCAAGCGATACCAAAGCTGGTTCGGACGGTTCTCTTTTACCACTTGGTAATGAAACCATAATAATTGCTGAGTTTTTCACAAATGGTACCGGATCAGCAATCACCGAACTTGTCGAAGATTTGGGCCTCATTCCTGACGATGACAACAACAACAACAACACCGACATTCTCAACAACGACAATTCATCCTAAGCAAATACTTTTTTTTTCTTTCTCCAACCACCGTCACAAAAATGCCATAATGCACTTCTGAAACATCGAAATTATGATTTATTTCAATAAAAATAAATCTTTCTGCACTCTTACCACTTTCAAATTCATTTATTTACGGGTTTTACTGTTTACCTACAGGTTTATGTAATTTTTCAGTTTGTGTACACAGTTTTTCATTGAAGTAACTACCAGTTTTCAATGTTTTAATAAAATTTTCTGTTAAGGTGAAAAAGATTCTAACTAATTGAAAGATTTCTACTGGTTAGCATTTTATATATATATTAAGCTTTGTAAGTCTGTCTGTGTATAACGCTGTACAAACAAGGCCAAAAACGTTTAAGCACGTTGGAATTGATTTAAATTTAAATGAACCGCTTTTTTCTCTCATGGTTAACTTTATGTTGCGCTCTCCCAATCCTAAGGTGATTATAAAAAATGCAAGAGGTCAAGGCCGGACATTCACATAAAATTAAACTAGATGCTCCCGTCATTTATGACGGGTTACCCCACTAGTTGTATATAATTTACAACAGATTAAAAAAAAAACACATCAGGTTAATTACGTTAGCCTGAACTCAACTTGTGTGTTTGGTATTGTGACATACTCGAAGTTGCCAGCTTGGCTGGTTCAAAGGAAATCTTATTACTTTTTAGTCCAAGGGCCAGCTGTGGCACTCCTCACTCTCTCAAGTTGGGTACGATAGGTCCCAGGTCGGAAACTTTTTAATCCTCTGTAAGCAACACTGATGACTGGTTTCTGTCCTGAAATCCAAATAAAATCCTTCATCCAAAAGCTTGCATTTGGCTTTTTTTAATGAAGTTTATTCAAAATGGCCACAAAAGGTTAGATAAACAACTTACAATGGAGCCAATAGTTATTAATAAGACATTACACATTACAACAAAAAACATAAAGCAAATAAATTTATATTAATATATTAGAATAATCAAGAGTTCGAAAATCAGCTGTTCATAAACCATTTTAAAGCAAAATAAAATAATAGTGTATTAACTTTTTCTTTTTTTTTTAATCAGATCAGATTCAATGTCCGTCTACATATTTCGAATGCGATTCTACTAGAAATTACTGTCGAAACAATATCGATTGTGGAGCTGGCACAAAATGCTGCCCTGATGACAAAGGTGGAAAATACAAATGTTGTTGGACACCCACACAACCGATACCAACACCAATACCAACAGTAATACCAACACCAACAGTAATTCCAACACCAACACCAACAATAATACCAACACCAACACCAACGGTAATACCAACACAAACAACGTTGTTTCCAACAAAACAAACAACAGTACCGTGGATTCCATCACCACGTACCACAATACCGTGGATTCCATCACCAAGAACCACAACACCGTGGATACCAACACCAACGCCAACAGTAATACCAACACCAACACCAACAGCAATACCAACACCAACAATAATACCAACACCAACACCAACAATAATACCAACACCAACAGTAATACCAACACCAACACCAACAGTAATACCAACACAAACAACGTTGTTTCCAACAAAACAAACAACAATACCGTGGATTCCATCACCAAAAACCACAACACCGTGGACACCACCCAAACAACAACATTAATAAATACAAAATGCTATTGAAATAAAACCATTTATACTAATATTACATGTACCATATACGCGTATAAGTTACTTTGCAGATTGCCTAGGCAACCTGCAGACCTGACTGACTCCGCAGATTGACAGTAACATATAAACGATGAATATAAATATGCATAATTAATTATAAAAATGAAACGAGGGACATGGAAGCCATGGAGAATAAGTGAGGAAACTAATGTTCTGATTAAATTGAGTTCAAAAGTAAGAGACCTTTATAGATATCAATGTTCAGAGTGCGTTGATATAAACCAAGTTAATTTAAATCATTACATTAAATTGCGATTTAAACCAAATTTTTTTTTCAATAGTAAAATCAACGTGATTTAAAAATCACGATTTAAATTTCATTTAAATTAAAAAAAAAAAATTGGCAATACCATAAAAATAAAGTGATTTAAATTAGATTTTAAATTTTTTTTTTCAGAATTTTTTTAATTTTTTAATTTTATTTTTTTTGAAATGAATTTATTATAATTAATAACACCGGCGGGTATCACCCTCGGAAAAAAAAAAACGAACGGACGGACGGCTCCGTTCCGCAGAGCCCACAGTAATTCGGCCCGAATCGGAAAAATGCTGATCAAATCAGCTTCCTAGCATTCCCATCCTTCTAACCGAGCCGTTTCCGTCCTATACGATTTTTTGGTTTTTATTCCATCTGGAATTTTCCTATCCGATTCGGACCGGTCTAGTGTGGGCCAACTCTATAAAAGTTCTGAATTGGAATAATTATTGCGATATTTTCTTCAAGTAACCACTTCCAAATTTACAACGAATAACATACTGTATGGCACCGATATACGTTCGTAAATAAAATGTATCATTTTCAGAATAATTTCAAATTAATTTATTAAAATTATTATAATTTGACATCTTTTATTATTTACACAATCAAACTCACAATACTTTTTTGTGGCACAGTGAAAGTAGTAGTAGCAGTTTTTTTAAGTATCTTTCAGAAATTTCAAACTATATGAGTAAATAATAACTTTACGTGAATAAAAATGTAATTAAAAGAAATAGAACATTTGGTTTATTGCTAAAAAAAATCAAATAAAAATGAAATAAATTGTCTTTTCTAAGCTTGATATTAAAAGTTCTAATTGTTAAAATTACAATTACAATCACAAAAAAAAGCCCAGCCTTATACCTTGTACACACATACACAGTTAAATGCATTTAAATATTAAACACGTTCTACAAAGCCCTGTGAAGGGCAAATGGACAATATGTCGAATTCAATTTATTCAGTTAATAATCTGAAAATATTGAGTTAATACTTAAATATAATATATAAAATATTTGACAAAAATATTGATTTAGTATTTCAATTTAAAATATTAATAATAAAGTCAATTTTTATTTGGGTTTATGTCCTTAACTGGATTCCGTATAATTCACCTGAACACATTTAATTTGAATTCATTTAACTCATGTTTTCCAAGACAAAATATAATGTGCAATGGGCCAAAAAAAAAAGTTTGGGAACCATTGCTCGTATCATTTTCTAAGTGAATTTCACACATTTTTCAGTTATTTCACAAAAATAAATAGGAACTTTACGAACAACCGTGTTCCATATAAAATCCCACATCCTTTGACTTATTGAGACCAAACTTAAAAAAAGTTCCTTCCTAAGACCCTGTCCGATGTATAATGCGTATGCAATCTAGAAAGACAGGTAGCATGGATATTGGCACGGGTATGTGTCCCAGGCGAAAAACAGACATATATCTGCTTAAAGTTGTTTATGTAGAAAGTGTTGATATTGGTTAATTCGAAACCCCTCCTCCGCCCCAAATGTGATAAATAAAATATTAGATAAAGAAACAAACCTTGGAAAATGGAGCACACTTTGGTGCCAACTTCAGTCTTTTATGACAGAAAACTGTCCACAAAAGCTTTTTTTTTTAAACTCTCACTGAAGCAATAGGATAGGCAAACAATGATATTTTTCTGCAAATTCAGGATAATACTTTTTTTTTTAAAAAAATATATAAAATATATGTATTTAGGTCATAACAAGGACATCTTTTGCATAAAAGTTAACAACTTAACAGCTGTATGAGAAAACCATATGTGCGAACACGGTTAACAGGAAATCGAAAACAATAGAAAATAAAAAAAAGTGCACACGTGCGTAATATGTTCAAAAAATAAAAGAAAAAAAAGTACTCTTAAATGAAGAAAAAAAAAAACACATTAATGTAAAAAAAATTGATTGATTGGTTATATCATTGTTAGTATAAATGCAGTTGCCAGAAAAGGTGAAGCTTCAAACCATATTTAAATTCAAAGTTTTTCAGTATAAACCAATACAGAAAACCTAATCAAGAACTTTCACCAAAATATTACAGTTTGTTGCAAACTAGAAACAACCTAAACAACAACAAAAAAAGATGAAAACTGTGACAATTATCATCATTAGTATGTATGTGATAGCCATAACCTATTTCAGTAGAAGTTTGGCAGAAGAAATTCCAGAGGACATCGTGGAGAATGAAATCTCGGAAGATGATACTGATGAACCTGTGGATAATGAAGAATTTGAAATACTGGACAGAGAAGAACGGGCTCCTTTTCCGACTTATGACCAATGCAATAATAACTGTACTCAGTTCAATACCAGTTCAACCAAATCATCTCTAGTCATTTGTTGTAGTGCCTATCGTAAATGTTGTAACACACCAGGTCTGGAAGGTAACTTCATTGTACTTTTTGACTTTTTTTATTATAGAAAAATCCTAAATTCCTCAAATCCTAAAATCCTCAATATAGTTTATGGTAGTTAAGGTAGTTTATGACACCCAACTATTCTTCTTTCAGAAGTGAAATTAATAAATACTCGAACAGCTAGGTACTTGCAACTTCATTAAGAGCGTGGACCAGATAGCAAATTTTAATTAGAGGTGGGACGAATCCTAAATTTTCTCTAATCAAAATCCTAAAAGATACTCGAATCCTTTCTATAAGAATCCTATATAATTCATTAAGAAGATACAAATAAATGAAATTATATTAAATATTGAATTATTAATAATAAAAAACACAGTGTGGCACTCAAGAGTCGCCACAAGGTGATATTGGTGATCCTGGTCCGACCACCGAAATTGCAACAATCGTCGTTTTTTGTTAGTGAACGCTTACCGAAGTTTTTAACAGTTTTTTTAAGGTTAGGATTCGAAAGACAAAAAAAGCGCAAAGATTCAAGTTTTCGAATCTCGAATATTTTTCAAGATTCATTTGATTCGAATGTCCCATCCCTAATTTTAATTATATACACGGGCCATACCATATGATGTTTATTTTAATGAATGTATTATTTGGCTTTATGAACAAAATTAAGTTAAGCTTCAGACAGATTAGATGCATTCAATGGGACATTTAGAACTTCATGTCTCTCACAATACAGTCAATGTTCTAGCGCTCGAAAATCACGAAACCTGGAGTTGAATTCATCACTCAATATGCTGGCGGGAGTCCAGATTCAGTAAAATTTGTAAAAATCCTCATGGGCCATTATGTGGCCCATGAGAATTTTTCCTAATCAGGGCGGCACCGGATGCAGCCCGTACATTGCACATATATGCACTAGAAAATGTTTTACACACTAGAAGAGTAGCTTAATCATTTAAGGATATTTTCATGTTGATCCTTTTCAAAATAAACGTTTTAGAGACAAAAAATTTAAATAATGTCTACTTAAAACGTTAGGTTATTTTCAAACTCACATAAAAAAAGCTCATCTTGAAAGGTATCAATCAACATGAAAATACCCTCAACTCAAAGGATTGAGTTACCTTTCTAGTTTCTAAAACACATTCAAGTTTCTCTTCATCTGAAAGACAGCGTAATATTCAAGAGTTTGAGACACTTCAAAGTGGGTTTAAACCACCTTGAAGTGCCTAAAAAGCCTCAAGTTGTAGGTTATTTTATGCGCCAAACATGCCAGAATTTTTTACTTATGCTTGAATTTGGTGTGTTTTTGATACTCTTCTAGTGAAATGCCCGGCCACTCCACTGTCATTTAATAATGGAGGCAATTACTGCAGTCTACTTGGTCCTTTCTGCCGCAATGACAACAACTGTCCATATGGCCAAATGTGTTGTGGCAACACAGATCCTACCAGTCCCATCAAGAGATACAAATGCTGCTGGAGTCCTGACAGGATGTCACGGTTGTAACTCAACAATCCCCCCAAAACAATGTTTGCTGTAAATTTTAACTGAAGATTACTGGTTGAATTACTTTAAAATTCTATTTTTGAAAGTTTCTTAAAAAGGTACAGGTTTAAAAAACAGGTAAGGTCTAATAGAGTGATGGTGGCTTACCAGTGGCATGGCTAGATATTTGATGCCAGGCGCAAACATATTGAGTGAACCACCAAAGATATCTTTTTAAAATAGAAATTCCATAAGTAAACCAAAAATGCGTTTTTCAGTAGTGGAATCTGGTTAGAGGCTAAAATTTAGAGGTGAAACTAACATCTAACATAGTCTTATCAAGTCTCAAATGCATTGCATTTTTCTTCTATCGCCTTATTAATTAAAAAAAATGATTAATTAAACATTAATAACTAAACTTGGAAATAAAATTATAAAAATTAAAATGAGATTTGAAATTTTGAAGATGCAGTTTTGGAGACTGGTGCAACCGTCGCCACGGTTATGTGCGAATTTCGGCATTGAGAGATGGATAACTTCCCACTTCGACCAACAAGTAATGGGAAGTTTTTCCAGCAGTGGACACATGCTACCGTGTTTAATCCACTGCAAGTCGGAGACTCATGCACTCTGCTTCACGTGACTCACGCAATGCTCCACGTAGCTACGCCACTGTGGCTCCCCAAGTCCCAATAATAACCAATCAGAAGAAAAAAAAAATATTGAAACAAGTAATCCAACCAGTAATCTGAAGTTAAGAAAGCAAAAACAGCAGCAAGTTTACATTGTGTTTTAAGCACAGTTGTTGTAAATTCTACAAGGTTACAATGACAAAGTCCTTTAACTACAACCCTAGTGCACCACTCACATCCTAATCCAACTAATGAACCCCAATCATAACATCACCATATGACTCAAATTGTATAAGAATACATGTACCTCTGGCCTATATAATGTATTATGTAAAACATAATGTTATACAAACAAAGCACAAAGTAATAAATAATAACATAAAAAATTGTCTGTCCTTTTGAGTTTTTCATTGAAGTGGACAAAAATATAAATTTGTTTCACATCTGTTACAATTTTTTTACTACTCATAAATTGTGACTACATCAAATCAGTATCGTTTGTGTACCACGAAAAAAAAACACACACACAAAAGGAATAAATAAATCTTTTCATTAATAAAAATAATTAATTGTAAAGAAAAATCTTTATGATGTGAGAAGAAAAAAAAATCAAAAGATGGAAGTTATTCTAAAGTTAAAAACAAAATTGTTAACAAAAACAGAATGCAACTCCTATATATACCCAAGTCCATTTGTAACTTCTGCCACAAGAACAGTTACGAGAACTTCCAAGAAGCAACAATTGAAATTTTGGTAGATTACAAAAAACATCCAAATTGACATCAAACTTCAAAATGGTTTCATTCTTAAACACTATTCTAGTTTCTTTTGTCATAACTTTCAATGTAGTCGTTGCAAGTGACAACGCTTTATTCGGAAAACAAATTGTTGAACGGTTTTTCGATTTTTTTCCTCCTGTACCTGTTGCTCCAATCCGACATCGTAAGTTAATTTTTATTGTTATGCCAGAATTTTTGGTACCATACAGATATTGACAAGTAGAAAAAAAGAAGCAAATTTCATTTTTAATTTATAATATGTTTTTCAATTTCAATGAAAACAAAAGGAGGAAAATGTCCGGCAGTTAATCACTGTCCATTAGCAACGGCCGTTCGGTGTAGAAATGATGGCGACTGTCAAAGCAGTGAACGATGCTGTCAAGCAGCAATACACAAGAATCGCCATTGTTGCGCTCCAGCCCAATTTGCGACAACTACCACGGCAAGTAGCACTTCTGGATCAACTACAACCACCAGTGTCTCCACCGAGTCTACCACTAGTGGCCCCACTGGATCTACTACTAGTGGCCCTACTGGTTCAACCACCAGTGGACCTACTGGTTCAACCACAAGTGGCCCTACCGAGTCTACTACCAGTGGCCCTACTGGTTCAACCACCAGTGGACCTACTGGTTCAACCACCAGTGGACCTACTGGTTCAACCACCAGTGGACCTACTGGTTCAACCACCAGTGGACCTACTGGTTCAACCACCAGTGGACCTACTGGTTCAACCACCAGTGGCCCCACCGAGTCTACCACCAGTGGCCCTACTGGTTCAACCACCAGTGGCCCCACCGAGTCTACCACCAGTGGCCCTACTGGTTCAACCACTAGTGGCCCTACTGGTTCAACCACTAGTGGCCCTACTGGTTCAACCACCAGTGGCCCTACTGGTTCAACCACCAGTGGCCCTACTGGTTCAACCACCAGTGGCCCCACCGAGTCTACCACCAGTGGCCCCACTTCAACTCCTACCAGTAGTGCCACTACATCTTAACAGTGGGTAAACCTCGTCTTAGAGAGGGTGGTTTTGCCTTGAAAGTGCTGTAACAATCGCTATATTAACTTGTTAACATTGAATTACTAGCACATAAAACAACCAAATTCAATACTATGCTAGCAATTATTCTCGTTTTTTGTTGTTCAACTTGTCAATAAATAATATGTAATTGAACATATGAATAAATTATATAAATTTAACATTAAATTTCAATATAGGGAAACCTACTTTTACTCATACAAAAGAACATTTATAAAAATGAACAAAAGAGAAAAACAAATTTAATAAAAGAAATTTAAAAGTATCACAATATTATTAAGAACATAGCAAATGTCAAATTCTAAACATTTAATTACAAGAAGCATACTTTTATAGTTTTATTGAACTTAATTAACACAAATAAAAATAACAAAAAAACACAACCACGACCAAAACTTGTTAAACTGTCCATAGTCATTGGATGAATAAAATTCAAACAAGGACAGTGAAGACTCTCCGAAAATTGTTTATTTTAAAATAAGTGCTTTATATTAAAAACAAAAAACAATGGGTGCATTCGATAACATTGCAGTGCAAGATGCATTCTAAAATTTGGAATCGACAATAGTAATTCGTAACGACTAGTAATACGAACAAATTAAACAAGTAAAATGACCACAAGGAGCAGTACATGATTTGAATTTGAAAAATTGCAGCCAAGAAGACCTGTAGCAGAGGAATATAATGCCTGCACAGTTTACTTGAAGTTGGTTTAGGACAAGTGCCTACCATGCCCGTCTGCTATGTTAAGACTAAAACTTATCCCCTCCTTGCAAATGAATTGTTCCAACCTAGCTCTGAAAGCACTTTTGTCACACTCAGCAATCTCATATTTGCCACAAGCAAAATTAGCACCTATATCCTACATTATCCTAAATCAACTGTGTGGGTTTTAAACACAATGCTGCAATATACTAATCTAGATGAAGGCACACCAGTGATTTGTACCAGTATGTACACCCCATATGTACTCTCTTTTAGAATTCATTACTTAAACCTTAACAGTTGCAGTGACTTGGAAATAATCGATTCCATATGTGACTTCCAAGCCAGTTCAGAAGTGAGCTTTTATCTCTATGAATCATGAGTCTGCACTCAGGACTGAGTCAGGAGTCGAATGGACCCTATTGTCACAGCCCAATTAAAACACAAGTGACCAATGACCATTTTTTTAAATTTTATCAGGTATATTTTCGCAAGTTACATTTCAAGTAAGAACACATAATTCATTTTTGGTTTATGTTTTTAATTTTATAACAATACAATTAAACACAACATTGTTGAGTAAATTGCAAAAAACTGTGAATATTTTCTTGTGTTGTTATAAAATACTACAGAGGTTGCTGAACGAGAAAACAATAATTAAAATTATGTGGAAAAGTTCAATCATGGTTATTAGCAGAAGAAAGAAAAAAATCCAAACAAATTCAACCATCAAACTTCATAATGCATATCATATAACATTGTTTTTATGTATCTATACATCTATAATATGCAAATTTTTTTTTTATTTTAAATCACTTATTTATTCAGAAAAAAAGAGTGGATGGCGGGGGGGGGGGGGGGGATGGGGTTTAATCATTTAATGAGAAAGAACAATAAAGAGGCCTGTACATGTGTAGATTTTTGTTTTTTATAAGAGCGGGATCTAAATTTGCACATTGTATCGATATACAAGAAGAGTATATTACGATACGATATAATATAGCTTATTTTTTTAATAATAAATTGCCATTTGTGTCATAATATAATAATTAATAATTTCTAATATAGTACAACTAATAAGATTTAAGACAAATTTAAAGACAAACACACAACACAAATAATCTAAGACTTGTTTATATAATATAATATATATATATATTTTTCGTATTAAAACATGGAAGACTTATTTTTTTTTATCAAGGTTTGAACGGCCACCACACCTGAAACTGTTGATACACAAACAATTGATTAATATATATATATTTATTTTATTAAATATATAATCAATTGGTAATTTTTTTTTGTTTCTGTTGACTTTTATCTGAAATTCTTTTTCTTACCATATATATTTCAAATAATGGTAAGAAATGCAAAAAAAATGTCACAATTGGTAATCGCCCAAGGCACTAGCTGAGGGGGGTGTATAATCAAGTTATGCGCCAATGCAAACAACCAATTTTATAACCCTTTCTCAAATTGTTAGCAATTGGGGGAAAGGGGGGAGGGGAGGGGGTTATATTTTTTTGTTTATGATGCACACAAACATGTAAAATACACACATCAAAGAACATTAAAAAACAGCTGTTTTTATTCTTAGATAATTATTATTAATTATGATTTTTAGAAGAAACAAAATCGTATGATAAGAAAACTACTAAAAATGAAAGAAAAACCATCAGAAATTTTTTTTTTGAATAATGGAGAGAGATTTTAATTTTCATAAATGATTTTTCTATTCATGTTTCTGATGTTCTTTGTGTTGTATTTTTGATACAATTATTATGTCGACATCTATATTTGAATAACTAGTGAAATTACATGTAAGAGATTAATTTTAACGTCATGATTTCATAAACAAATTGGCCTACAATATTTCTTCCTTTTTTTTGTGTTTTTCTTAAAAAAAAACTGTGCCAAAAATTCTTAAATTGGAAATAATTATGCAAAGAGTCTAATTAATGTCATTAAATGCATTTCGCAAATCCCAACCATTTATTTAAATATTTTTAGGCCAATAATTAAATGTTGTTTAAAAAAAAATTCTTAAGGCGGGACCAATAGGTTTCTAGTTCTAAATCGTGCTCCAATTGCGGCGTTACCGTTACGTGTTGTCACGCGGCCGTGCCTGTAGAGTTAAACAGGACAAAAAAAGTTACAGAAGCGAATTTACCAGTGCAACTTACAAGTAATTAGCTTATTAAAAGTATATTTTAAACCAGTGGTCTCAAACACGTTTATAACCATGGGCCACTCAGGCCTTTTTAGTTCGGCTCGCGGGCCAGGCCTTCTTTTCAAAGCATGCCAAATTTTAGAGCTAGAAATCGGGTTTTCGGTTGAGTTGCAAGGGGAAGGATCACTGATTAAAATTCTAGAATACTGTGAATTATTTTAAATTTAGCGTAATTTATTTTAAATACAGTGGAAATCAAAATAATCTTTTGACCTGACACTTGTGCTCTCTTAGACATTCTCATCAACCAAAATGGTCAATGTTTGGGGGGAAAACTTCGAGCAGCCGCAACTTTTAACGATGAAACTAAATGAGAATCTGTGAGCCTATTCCACTCGACGGTTTTCACGAAGTTCATCCTTGACAGAACGCGAGCAGCCAGATCAAAAATATTTGGATGTTTGGCCTGGCTGACAAACTGGTAGAATTCGCTGGGGTCGTTGTTGGAGTCTACAAATTTTTGTTTCAGTTTTTGTTTAAAAATTTTTTTCTGAAAGTGTCCGTGAGCCACTCAGAAGGTCGCTGCAGGCCACAAGTGGCCAAAGGCCCCCAGTCTGAGACCACTGTTTTAAACGATACTTATTCCGTTTTCTGTACTTGATGAATAAATTAAGCGAGTGATCGCTTTTTTGTGATGATTTTGTTCGGAAACAATCATTTTATGACCGTTTTAAAGCGCCGATAACAAATAAAATGTCGAAAATCGTCATTAAAACTGTCATTAAACAATGATTTTCGAACAGATCAAAAAAGAAATCACTCGCTTCATTTAGACAATTATTTTAGAAAAAAACATCGGCCTTGATTAAAAATATACTTTTAAAAAGTTCTATATTTGTATCGTTAAATTCGCTAATTGATCTTAACATCTGTAATTAATTCTAATAAAACTCTATTGGCTCCACCTTAAATTAGTGTAATGTAACCCAAACAAAATGAATACAAATTTTAAAATATATAACATTTTACAATTCCTGAAAAAATCTAAACTAGCAATCAAATAAAAATAATAAAAACTGATAAATTATGCCAGTGATAAATAATTGTTTCGCAAAATTAACTTAAAAGCTTCCAATAAGTTTGATAGAGCGTGACTAGAATATGTGTAAGAAGGGTTAAAGCCCTGGGTACTTTAAAAATTCAGAACAATCTTTTAAAATGATTCTTTTTGGCTTTAAATGTGTTTTATGAATGAAATGTTTTACTTAAAAATATCAACGATGAAACTAAAATAAGTAGGAACTTAAATTACAACGCGAATGTTAATAAAACAGATGATTAATTAAATAAATTCTTCAAATCGATCAACTTGATTCGATTTTTAAAAAAAAATAATAAAACTTTTTTTATGCAAACAATAGATAAAAAACACATGAAAATAAATTAAATAAAATTCATAATAAATAATTAATCTAATCCCTTTTTTTATAATAATTAACGACAAAAAAAACTCCACCTGAAAATGGAAAATATATTTGCGCACTTGGGAATATTTAACATGAGAAAAACCGATGACTGATCCACCTTGCAAACAACAGAAAAACAATGAAGAAGGTTGGAATAGTTACTTTAATAGCACTTCCACAGTAGCCTTCGATTTCCAGTTCCTGGAAACACAGACACCAACTTTTAGAAGTGGACACAAACACTCCCAAATAAATGGATAAAATACAAGCAAAAAGCCTGTATATCAGTGAATAACTAAAATACCTTGACAATACACTAAACATGCCACAGTTATTCATTATACTTACATGTTTGTTTTTTACTTGGAATGGAGCCATGTCCCTAGGCTCAACAAGTTGAAATACTTTGAGGACATGTTTATGTTACGACAAAAAACTGCTATCAACATAAATGCCAATATCGGTATGCATTTGAAAACTAGTTCTTTTCTCAAAATTTACAACTTTAACCCTTGTTTCCATTGGAGTGACAATTTCAAAATCTCAACTGGTGAAAAATTGAACAAACGTGACCTTTTTCCATGTTAGTGAATGGGCGTAAGCCATGTTTCTTCTATTTTTCACCAGTTGAAATTTTAAAAAAGTTCCAATTTTCTCCCCAGTAGAAACAAGGCCTAACAGAGAATTCCTAACACCTAGTTTTCACTACAAAATTTAACTCCAGTTAAAAGGTTAACTACAGCTAATTCTCTAGCGGAAACGAATGTGGTTACATTAACCATAGTTAAATTTCTGAACAATCAAGTTAAAACAACTGCACTGACAAAATGTGGTTAACCACATTATTGATTAGTTAAATACATCACATCCTATGTTTAAAGAAATTTAGCCTACAAACAACATGGCTAAAAGTGAGAACACTTCATTTTTTAATGAATGAAGTGAAAATCTCTCAAAATGTGCAAGTGAGTGCAAGGAAGTGAAACCGAACAGGACGTCAGATAATCACTTAACCACAGTTAAGTCTCTTTTAAATGGAAACACAGAATGGTACCACTTCTAGCTTGTATGCAGTTAACTACATATAACCTTGTTTATTATGTAACTGCAGAAACGCCACGTAGGATCGAATGCGAAAAGCTTCATTGAAATGCTTGCTATCAAAACATTCTCGATTCGTTCCATTCTGTTTCGATGTAGCGTGTGGTAAGCTTTAGTAGATTTATAATCGCGCACAATTAACTTAGTTAACTGTGAGCGATTACAAAATATAACAGCTAAAGTCATGGATCCCGTAAACGGGCACATAGCTTCGATCTGTCTTTGCCAGATATTTTGCTGTGTGCCAGTTTGTACTCACGTGATGTCACCGCTTCTTTTCAACCAATAGGGTTGACACAAAGTGCTACAACTATTCTCAAGGTTACCGTTCCGTAACCTTAAAAGGAAACAAACGGCCCCCCACTCCCACCCATATTTGAATATACCGCGCAACATTTTATTAAACAATCAATTATTCAAACGTTTTTTTTTTGCTGATGCTAAGACGCTCAAGTGTTAAGATTACTTTCTGTGGCTCTAAAGCTAAAGCTTTAAAATAAAATAGGACAAATAGGACAGTAATGAATTCGTTGCTTGAAATTGTAAAGCAAAATCAAGCAGCAGCAGCAGCTTTAAAGCTAATGAAAGCGACTATGCAGGTTAGCCTTTAGTCACGTGATTCATCATTCATGATTACAAGTCAGATAATAATCAACTTTCATTTTTGCCAAACTTCTTACCACATCTTTCATAAACATTGTTCGTCAATGATTCTTATAAGGTCATAGCAAACACGTTACCTTCGGAGAACACGTCATATTTACCTTTATATGGAAGTTTGTGCATTGATCGGGTCTTCTTCGATAGATGTTGGACTTCAGCCACGCACACATTTCCGCCTCGTTGTACATGATTTCCTTGTGTTCCAATTTAAAACTACTAGACTCGCATTTACAAGTGGCATCGACGACCATGAACAGCAAATTCGTGTCGTTAATCAACTGTACTGCAAACGATCTAAATGAACAAAATGAAAGAAAGAAATCTCTCGTTTACAAATTTTACATAAACTCTTTCATTTTTTTAAAAAAAAAGGTATATTAAAAACTAGAAATACTTGTTGCAAGTCTGGTTATTAAAACAAAACAGTTTTCCTTTCCATGGTACATTCGGAACAAATTTTCGAGGTTGAAGTTGATATAATGTGTATTCCTTGTCACAAGGTTTTGGTCTTGTCTTGTTTAAGAATACAAGCTTTAAATATTGAAGTTTGTCATTCTCTGCATCTTCCATAGAATTCTGTCCAGCTTTTAAAATATTAATATAAAACATTTTAAATGATATTTTTTTGGCTATACAGTAGAGCCCCGGTTTTTGGCGATCTGCTAATATGGTGCTTTTCGATTATAATCATGTTCGTGAGAGGAAATTTACACTTTTGCACTTTGGATGAAAGGCGGGATCAATTTACACCATGCAATTGGTTGAATTCACTTCAGTAGTTTTCAAAATGTCGGCGACTGAAATAGTGAGGTGTGGGGATCGAGTCAACCTAAAATTTATTATGCCTAGTACACACCAGGATTCTTTGTTGCGATACATTGTTGTGGGGCTGCTCCGATACAATGTTGCTGCGACAGACTCGCAACTGACGCGATTCAGACCCACAACATTGTTCCGTGTCCACATCTATACTCAGTTTCTCTCCGTCCTTCTGGCTTTCACCATGCCATTATCACCTGCGGAAGTGGCCCTTTCAATATGTGCTTACACTGTCATTGATAAAGAGGGGCAAATAAAACAGAAACAGCGGTGGGCATTGGGCCCGGCACACAAGCTTTTCTCAGCCGAGAACACATTCAGTTCACCCTGAAATAAAGAGATGGGGCAGGAGCTTTCCAGAAAGAGAGTTTCCCAAAAACACAATTTAGTAATGAATTTACACAGAAGGTACTCAAGTATATGTAGTTTAGCAGTATTTTAAAAGCCTAGTCTTTAATAATTAATAGCAACCTTTGATTCGTTGTTCGTGTTTCAGAAAGCGTCCACACTATGAAATATTTCACAACAATGTTTAAATTTTTCCCATTTCGATGGAAGTCAAGTAACATGAATCTGAGCTGACGCAATTCAGCCCCGAAACATTTCAACATTGCTGCGGGTCTGAATCGCAACTGACGCGATTCAGGCCCGCAACAATCCCTTTACAGTCCACAGAATTGTTTTAAAACAATGTTCTCTGGGCGAATGTTCACTTCTCATTGGATTTGAAATACTAGTTTACACTTGTAAAATTCATCAAAAGTAGATACCGGCTCAACTTCGTTCACTTTTCAATTTGGATGTTCACTTTGGCTGCAATGAAGATGAAAATAATATTTCCACCTTTCACTGTGCATATGAATCATCCGCGATTTACATCCAAAGTTTAAAGTGTAAATTCGCCCTTTGGTTCTGCGTTTGCTCTGCTCTTTCGGCCCCACCGCGCACAACAGCCGAGTCAGAGAAAGTATGTTCAGTGCCAATTTCTCCTTGATCCGCTTTTCAGAGGGAGTCTGGTCCCTTAACTCGCCGTATATGCGGTGCCCTACTGTACCTTTTTTTGTTGTTGTTAAAAAATAAAAATAAACTAGTTTAAACTTACAGTTTGGTAAATCTTCACCTAACGCACCGTTCCACCAACTCTGGAAATTATAGTTCAGATAGAAGCTAGACAAATAAAGACGGATAATAAATAGAAAAGGTTAGTTTTTAAATAAAGTTTTCACTGCAACATATTTGTATTAAATAATTTTGTAATAAAGCGAGTAAAGCGAAGTAGTTAATGTAAAAGGAAATCGTATTTTTTTAAACTTTCACTACCTGAAATTTCAAAATAAAAAATTAACGAGTAAGGAACATAAACAAACACTCACAATATCAGCCGTCCCCATACATAAGCCAGTATATTACGGATTTGAACAAAAGGCTAAAAAGATTAAACAACACACATTTTTTTTTGTCTTCTTAAAAATCGTACGTTTTTTTAAACATGATTGATTGAAAAGCCTATAAAAATAAGAAATTCATAACAAACCGTCAACAAATAAGTAGATGCATCAGAAGTTTGTATCGGATCAAAACAAATTGCTTGATAATCGACCATATTGATACTAATTGGGGGAAAAAAAATCAAAATTATTAATCAACTTTTACTTTCCTCTTTCGATATTCGTTCGAAATATTGCATAAAAATAAAAACTAACTCTTCGTAGATGCTGTCTTGTACCAAAGCATTCATAATATTGCTGTCTATTTCTCCAAAAAACTTGCCAGTCTAGAGAATTTGTGAGTGTGTTCAATTTATCAAATTAATCAAATAAAAAGACGTTGATTGATAATTAATTCATTAGAACTTGCCTCATCATGCTTTTTAGAGGAAATAACAAATCCACTATCATCCAATAGATAACAGTTCAATTCATCAGTAAGACAATGATATTTACAAGTCCCATTAACACACTATATACAAACAAAAATAAGATCAACATTTCACTTTTTAATAACTCAACAATATCAATTAAGATGGCTGAATAGGTATTTATTTTGTTTTTGTCTCTGCGGAAGACACCACCGCAGTGACTAATGCTAAGCTCCATAGATGTTTATTTTTTTTTTTAGGAAAATTTGGACGCAAAATTGTCAAGTAAACGTTTCTTTTCAGAAACAATATGAAGAAATTGAAATTGTTTTCAAAAAATAAATAATAAAAGGACCTGTTTTTTGTTTTGTCAATTGACATTTCATGAAAAACAATTTTGGCCCTTTTTCAAACTGTCCTGAAAAATTTATTTTTAAAGATATCATAATGAAAAAAACTTTTAGCATTATCACCAACCATTCTACTTTTTAAAACACTTTGAATTTTTTGGTGATGTTTCTCATAAAAAACGATCGTTTGAAAAACACAAATCTTCTCAAAACCGCGGATGGAGGAAGAGACCTCTTTTAGAACATACTGTAAAGCCACTGCAATGGCGCCATCGGGGAGGTGAGGGGAAGGGGTGTAGAAAACAAAATTAATATCTATTCAGCCACCATAACTGAGTCCATTTCAGTTTTCCTTTACTTTAGTTGTCGAATTAAGAAATGTTCTGGTAAAGTTTTCGTGATCAAACTGCAAGCCAATGACAGCTGCTGGAGACTTCCTGCCATTTGTTTCAAGAAATAAAGCATGACTTCCAGTGATTAAAGAATGTTTTTTCAATCCGGCATCGAAAGGAACGGAGAAGACAAACGCCTTATCGTTGACGTAATGATAATCGACAGCTCTTTTGTACCAAAGTTCATCAATGGCACGATTTTCCTTCCATTTAAAATCACTATTTTAAAAAAATTATCTTTATGAATTAGCTAACAATACTGATAACTAGGAAGTTTACTAGTTAATGTGGTTTTAAAGTGTAAACACGCCTTGAGCTCTAACTAATTATTATTCTGTTTTTCATTTCAGATGAAAAATAAAGAGAAACTCAAACGTGTTTTAGAAAATAGAAGAGTAGATAAATCACTTTAAAATGTGACCAGTAGGTTTTTACTAGAGATGGGACATTCGAATCCTCGAATCCCGCGAATCTTGAAAAATATTCGAGATTCAAAAACTCGAATCTTCGCGCTTTTTTCGTCTTTCGAATCCTAACCTTAAAAAACTGTTAAAAAAACTTTGGTATATAATACCTTGTGGCGACCCTGGGTGCCACACTATCATTATTAACTAGTGGGGTAACCCGTCATAAATGACGGGAGCAAAATTCACAGGCAATTGTGCCCTGCATTAGAATTTCTTTTCCTCCGCTCTTTTATGACGTCAGACCAAGTAACAAACCCAATTAGAAATTGATGACGTTCATAAAAGGGCTGAGGAAAAGAAATTCTAATGCTGGGCACAATTGCCTGTGAAAAACTGTAGTTTAATTTTGCTACTATTATCCCCTCCCCTTTTTATATTTGAAAGAGAAAATGAGTTTTTCATTTTCTCTGGTGTTTCCCCCTCCACGTTTCTCTCTCCCCCTCTACACTTTCCAACCTTTTACCCTCTCCAATTTAATATCAATGGGGTTCTTGGATGGGGAGTGTGCAACATATAGTTGACCTTGAGAAAAAAAGCGGTTCATTTATTTAAATTTATATAAATTCCGACGTGCTTCAAGGTTTTTGTCTTTGTTTGTATAGCATTAGGTCAGACAGACAGAAAGACGGGGCTTAATATATAATTATAATTATTTCATTTATTTGTGTCTTCTTGAGGAATAATATAGGATTCTTATATGAGAGATTCGGAAGATTCGAGAACCTTTTAGGATTCAGATTCGGATTCGAGAAAATTTTGGATCTGTGTCACTTGAAAATAGCCCTGACTATGACGCATAGCAGGATATATTTTTTTCATTTTTATGTACAATAATAGTTTATTTTGAAAGATGTCAACATAAAAACACCAGTGTGAGTGAACTGCCCTTCTATTTTCAAAAAACACTTTCTAGTTTTTCTCAATTTTGTAACCTGAAAGACATCAAATAATCAAAAGTTCGAAAATCGGCTGTTCATAAACCATCTTAACCAGGATCAGTGGAGATTTTCGGTATAGGCACCCTAGGTACGCGCCTAGGCCTCCCATTTTTTTTAGCAACTCCATAAAGTCAAAACTTTAGTCATTATGTACAATGTACTGTACATACACAGAAATTGCCGAACACTCGGGGGCCCTCAAATCCAATAGTGCCTAGAGACCTCAACAGCATATAAAACGCGCCACTGAACCGGATGATAATCAAAGAGAGATGAATTAACCTAATTACCTGCTGCTTGGTTCGAATTCGTACCAACGAGTAAAACCGGTACGAGTGGCGACAAATGCATTTTTAATTCTATGCCTGCATGCTGTAGTTGGTCTGTACATTTACATGTATGACGTACGCACCACACAAAAGCAGCCGAAAACAATAATAGAAAAAAAAATCCAAAACAACGTATATTAATAAATTGACTCCCTGTGAGTGGAATAACATCATTTAAGTTGAGCAATTCACAGCTACTTTCTGCATATACTTATTTTATATTTTATACTTTTCAAATAATTTGTAACTTGTTCAAAATGAAAACAATCAAACACAACATAGTAATTCAGAAGAATTTGTAGGCCCTACCATGTTACAAAACATTTTTTTGAAAAGTACCGGGTATTTTTTTTTTTTAATTATAAATTATATTAATTAATATATTTTCAATAAAAAAATGATAAATTTTGGTTTCAGAGAAATTTACGAATGTGCTCAAACTCAGATGTATTCCTTTCTTTTCAAATTGTAAATTTCACTTTAAATGATAATAAGAAACAAATTCTCTGTGTTTGCAAAGTCTGCAAGAAATGAAATAAATATAAATTTACTGCTTTGTCTTCTTCTTCTGAAATGAAAATATATTGTATAATCTATAGCTTGCTAACAATGTACGGAATAGATTCTAAAGAAACAAGAGAAATTTAAATAATTAATCAAAAACAAATCATATTTTCGGCACTAAGAATCTAAAAAAAATGCATACAAACTACATTTAAATATAATTATGATAAACGGTATATATTAGTCAAAAAGGAAGAAGAAATTGTTAAAAAAAAGCGCAATTACGAGCTTTGACATAATTAAGCAGGAACACAGAATAAGGTTCCAAAAAAAAAACATGGCTATGCGACCATTTTACATTTCTCAGAAAGTGGATTTAAACATATTGATTCCAATAACACACATTAAATATTGAAAATATTAAAATCGTCAGTGTGTTCAGATAAAATTTAACTATTCCTGAGAAATAAAAATGGCAAATTATGATTTTTGCTGAAACTTTTATAAAGATATGCTCATAGAAATGCATACATTTATTTTGGTTTTAGTATTTGATCATAACCACATTAGATAATTAATTATACGTGTATATTCTATATAAAATACAATATGTCCGAGAACTAGTGCTGCAGCCTATTTTTTAAAGTATATACTTGGGTGGCACAGTCTCCTTTTATTAAAATTGATTATTGATTATCTCCAAAATTATAGTAACACACACACGTGATTTAAATGAGTTCAAATTAAATGTGTTTAGGTGAATTATACGGAATCCAGTTAAGGTCATGAACCAAATACAAATTGACTTTATTATTAATAATTTAAATTGAAATACTAAATTAATATTTTGTCAAATAGTTTCTATATTATATTTAATTATTACCTCAATATTTTCAGATTATTAACTGAATAAATTGAATTCGATATATTGTATGTTTGCTCTTTACAGGGTTTTCTGTAGAACAGAATTATTATTTAAATGCATTTAAATTATCAGGTGTGTGTAGTTGTGTACTAGGTATTAAGGTGGTTGTGTTAACTAAAATTTAGTTAACAGCCAGCACACACAATTTCATTTTTGTACAACTACATTCTGATATTTAATAATTATGATTTCATTAATCATACTTTCATTAATCAACACGTAGTCATATAAAACTGAAATTGGTAGAAAATTTAATAAGACATTGAATTTAAAACTAAATCAAAGTTTTAAAAAAATCGTTTCTCTAACAAAAAATAAAATCTAGAAATTAAAACATGTTTTTTTTTTAAATTCGATAACTCTTCGAATTCTTTATAAAATTGATTAATTTCTTGTACTTAAATAAAGTTTGTAAGAAAATATTTAAACAATTTTATCAGCTTCGTTTCGTAATAGACTGTTATGCTGGTTCTGGGCTATATGGTATACAGTAATATACATGAAAATTTAACGGCTTATGTGCGCTTTTAACAGCAAACAATATTCGTTTGGTCACTTGTCAGCTGCTTCCATGGAAGTGTATGCAAAATAATGTACAAAAGTATGTCATTCAAATATCACACTCATAGGTTCCCATGCAATCAGCTGTTACACGACCAAACGAACATGACCGCTTTACCTAAGGAGTGTTTTTTTTCAGCACTTTTGGTCAGAACATTTGGTTGAACCGTTGACAATTTTAGGCCAACAAAAAAAGTCAGTATCGTTTGGTTTATAGTTGAACATATCTTATATTATTATAGTGCTAAACTATAGCCAAGCAACATGTCACACATTCAATATGTGTGACATGTTGCTTGGCTATAGGTAAAGTAAAACGTATTTTTTTCTGCACTTGTGGTCGAACCACTATAGAGGGCAGTTCATGTAAAAAAGGTACCAATTAGGTATATCCATAATTCAAATATTTAGATCCGCAATTTAATTAGAGATATTCTCAATTAAATTGCAAATATTCATAAGTGAATTGTGGATATCCGCAAGTGAATTAAGGATAGACAAAATTCGACAATTTCGCCATTAACGGCATTCCATGGTTCAACCACAAGTGTAGAAAGAAAAAAATCCGCATTATGGCTACCTTTAGTCTGCAAAAACACCTTATCGTTGGCAGTCGCCATATTAAAAATCCGATCTCAACTTCAAGTAAACTGCGCAGGACATGAAATTTGGGTAGGAATGACCACTCTAACAAAATTAGTGATTTTTGCACGGATTGATTCATATTACTGGTCACATGTCCCTAGGGTTTTAATACAATGACAACTCTCTTGTAGAGGATTTTTCTTTTTTCATGAAAATAAACTTGTATTATGGGTCTCTTAATTTTCCGACAATGCATTATTATTTTCAGCTGCACCACTGAACACACATTGCAATTGTTATGGAGTTTATAGCTTTGGGTTTCGACAATGCTCTCTCTCTACCACGGGGGCCTCCTTGGTTGCTTGCAAAGTAATTTTTTAAATTCAAATTCAAACCATCTTTTTCGCAGTCATGAAAATCATGACCATGGGCGACTTTGAGCTGGTCCGGACCACTGCAGGAAAAAAAAACATCACTATGGTCATTAATGGTTTGACCACAAGTGCAGAAAAAAAACACGCCTTTAGTATAGTCTGTATAAAATAAACCTTGTATACACGTTAAAATAAATCAAGGTCGATTGACTGACCATGGGTCAATTTTAAAGGTTCATATACATAATAAAAACAATGGCACATTTTCCAAATTTTGCTCGAAAGCATCAGAAAGAGAAAAAAAAAATCATTATTATTAATCTCTGTTAGGCCTAACCTGTTGACAGAAAAAAATTCCTTATTATTAAAAAAAAAGTAACGAATGATTATTATTCAGTCACTAATACAAAACCATTATGAATCAAGACCGGTAGTAGGATGACGTCTCCCGTAAATGTTAAATATCTATTTTTTATTTGGGGGATATTTTCAACGTTACCTGTCTTTCCAATCCAATACTAGAAGAATTGGACTACGCAGGAAACAGAAATACATTTACGGATGAAAGAGAGGAAATAGATTTTATATTGGAAAATTTTAGGACCTCACATCATCAAGCTATTTAAGTCATTCATATAGAAATCGGAAATTTATGCACTTTTTAACTTTGTTTTTAGTGTATTTAATGTTTTTTTCTTCTGCTTTTTTCACTGTTGTATTGTCTAGAATGAATATTTTGTGTTAAAATTTACGATTGCGATCAAGAAATATTGATTATAGTAAATTATGAACGTGAATTAACGCATTGTTATTTTTTTAAAAAAAAATTGTCATTCACTTTAAAACTATTCATGAAACTGAAAACGCTTGCGACAAAGTGTATACCTGTCACATCGTCTCTCTGTGACGTCATAAGGATTGACAAAAAAATTTAGGATCAACAATTTAAAGAAAATGGTTCTTGAATTCTTTGACATTCTTGAATTCATTGACAAGCAAGCAATCTGTCTTGGAAGCAGCATGCTGATTTTGTCACTAGCAACGCAATGCAAATGCTTCGTTTTTGTCAACGATCATTGGGTACTTGCCCTGCGCAAGTTAAAATTGTTGCATGAGTACTGCTGCAGTGTGTGGAATCTCCACTCTGTAGCGTTAACTCATGCAGTGGAAATGGTTCAGCGTAGGGCAGTGAGATTTTTCTGCGGTAGATATAAGTTTACCGATAATGTTACTGAAATGCTGCCGGGGCTTCATTGAGGTAGTTTCGCTCTTCGTAGATCAGAAAGTAGTTTATGTATGTTTAAGAAAATTATATGTGGTCAATATCCCAAATCGCAGTCTAGTGATATAAGTAAAAGCATTATACGTGGGAAGCGGTGACCACTCAAGAAAAATTAAGAGAGATTTTTGGTCTTTTTTTCCAAGGGTTATACGACAATGGAATGCTCTTCTTAAACAGGCTATTGGTCGATGATGTCGTTAATAAATTGTGGGTTTAAATTTTCATGACTGCATTTATATATTTTTTATATTTGCAACGTAGGTTATTATTATTTTTTTGTAATTATATATTGACAATGCATCTTGCAGCACTTGGATCTGAAGATCCCTCTGCCATAGGCCAACCGGCTGCTTGCACAGTATTTTTTGTAATTGTAATTCTTCTGTTATTACCCCCCCCCCCTTTTTTGTATAAGACAAAATGACACAATCCTAATTTTTTCGTCAATCCAAATTACATCACAAGCTTCTTAAGCCCGGTATTCACCAAAAGAGCGAGCAAGAGCGAACATTCGCTCGCTCGTGTTCAAAAATATCTGGTTTAATCAAAGAAAAGACTTGTTCATGCTTGGCTTAGTGTGGACGGTGATTATTGTATTGTTGAAATGCTTGTGCAGATTAGGGTGCTCGCTGTAAACAATGGATCAACTGCAAACAAGAACATATTCGCTCCAAAGCAAGCATGGTGAGCACGAGCAAATGTTTGCCCTTACGCGCTGTTTTGGTGAATACCCGGTGTTTCGATCAGACAGGTATAAACATATTTGACTAAATTTAAGAATAACATCCGAAAATCAAACTTCGCCAATTTTTTTACACGTTTTAAACTACAAACTGATCAACATTTTAGTGCATGAACTTCCGGCTTTCTTTATGCAGAAACACTGCATGTTAAACTGATCAGACATAGACAAATTATTATAAATTATTAGTATTTTGCATCTTTGTTTTGGCTGATGCAATGAATAAACAAATGCAGTTAGAACTTGAATTAGTATATGAAACAACAGAATATCACTTTTGATTACAAAAAAAGTATTATTTTCATACGAAGATTATAGAATTTTAAAAATGCAGTGTTGGTAGACTACTTACTTACACATTACATTTCACAGTACAGACCTGTTTATTATTTAAATAACTGTCTACCAAAACTGCACAATTATATATAGCAAATATATAATATATACCAAAACTAATTTTTCTGGTGCAAATATTTCTATGCTAATAATTAATTCTGCGTATTTTTCGTTTTTGGCTTAAATTTTGTAAATCTTTCAATTTAAATATTAAAAGTTTTTGCAGTTGTACGTCAACTTCGCTAACAAAGTACTTTAGTAAGAAGTTGTCTTGTTTTTGACGGTGAATTCCAGGTGAGACGATCATGACTGAAACGATTCTAACCTTGAGGGTTCCAAGCGTTCGAGGTGAAGGCTAGCTGTGATGTGAAGGTAGCGACAAAAAAATGAACAAACGAGCGGTTAAATAGCATGGCCCCAAAAAGAATTTACAAAATGCTAAAGAATAGATTTAAAAATTGAAATACACTAGTTTACTTTAAATACTTGTTGACATAATGATATTCATCTCACCGCTCCATTTGTAAATTCCTTTTTGCTCTCCATTCTGCTTCTCTAATCTGTTCAAATGCATGTGCTGTTTGCTATTTAACCGCACATTTGTTTATGCGTTTTTAACTACCTCCATGTCACTCCTAGCCTCTACCTCCAGGCTCCAACCCTAGACGTCGTCCCAGTTAGAATCATTCAAAGTCTGAGTCGTCCCTACTGGATAAAGTCGTTTTTGATGTGCCGTAGTTTACAAACTTCAACAAAATAAATCTACAACCAGAAAAACAACTCATCATCTAAAACCAGAGAAGGTGAAATGAACCTCCTTGTCTAACACAACCACGGTCTCAAAACATTTCTGGACTTACTAAAAAAAATGTAACATGCACCCTGGAATAAATCTTGAAACGAGCGTGGCTATGATTGGGTGAGCATTAATTTTCCTTGTTTGACTCCAACACAGCTAGGCTTGCGGTGTTCGTATCAGACAAAGAGAACGAATGTGCAGGCAATCAAAGCCCGAAGTAACGGAGTCATGCACTCGACCTGGGCTATGCAAAGCTGACAACGCACCCGAGATAAAAGAAAGTTGGCTACGCAATATCTAAAAATATATTAAATTTAATTCTAATTTTTATTTTGGCTTACTTTTTAAAAATTAAAATTGTGCATAATAAAATTGAATAAATATTAATTGATGATTATCCCGCGCATCCTCATTAAGTTAACCATCTCGCGCACCCCACATTTGAGACCACTGATCTGGCCCTTGGCACACAGGCAACTTTTGAAAGACTTTTTGGCGACAAAATGAAGTCGAAGGTCGCTGGATTCTTGTCGCTATGTATCTTCTATGAAAATACGCCAACCTTGGAACACAGTTCAAAGTGGCCAGTGTGCCAAGGTTGCCGTCCTTCTATATAAAAATACATTGCAACGACAGTTCAGCGGCCGTCGGCTACAATTTGTTGCCAAAAAGTATTCCAAAAGTCGCCAGTGCGTTCCAACTCTAACCGTTACTGCAGCTAGATTTTGGCCATGTGGTGTTAACTCTCAATTATTCTGAAAGTAATTCCACAAGTACATGTAAGTAGATTTGAACTAGGTATACCAAGAGTAATAAGAACAGCACAAGACTAAAACGTGACTAAAATGCCGTTCGATGGGTCAGTTATGGTGCTTGAACCGTAGGTTTTTCTACAGGCATTTAGAAATCGTGGAAAACACAAGTTAGCTCCGCCCTTTTTATGCCAACCGGGAACTTCTAATTGGTTGGTTATGTAGTCACGCGTACATGCTCCGCCCTTTTCAACGTCGAACCACACAACAAACCAATTAGAAGTTCCCGGTCGTCATAAAAAAAAGGCGGAGCCAACTTGTGTTTCCCCCGATTTCTAAATGCCTGTGTTTTTTCTTAGTCACAATACAATATATTAAACTAGTGGGGTAACCAGTCATGTATGACGGGACATTCTAGTTGACCTATTTTATTCAAATACTGAAGGTCACTCAATGAAGGACGTTTCCTTCTCCCCTCTCCCCCACCACCCTCACGTGTGTTTGCTTAAAGGTTTTTGTCCTTGTCCGTACAGCATAACACATCGCCAGACAGACTTGGTTTAATTATATATATAATTTTATCTAAAATACCACATCGTTCATATAATTTAAATAAAATAAAACAATGTATGTGTTGTAACTCTCGATGTGGTTCCCTATTCTTTATCCCCTTTATAAATGCATTTTTCTATAAATGTATTCACCTGAAATAATCATCTTTTATTACCTTTTCTTTTCAGTTTGTACCCTTTGACCAAAATGTTTCGTTGCTTCAGCATCAAAAACAACACTTTCGATCAATTCTTTGTCACCTATTCAAAAAAACGAAAAGAATAAATAGAAATTAATAATAAATAATAGAAAAAGAAAAGACTTACAGTAAAAATCATCCTTGTTCATCTGTTTCGCTTTTTCGTAAACTTAAAAATTCCCCAAAAAAAGAAAAAAAAGGAACATTAATTATGGAGCGAAAAATGCCTTGCAAAACATTTCAAGCCTACAGTAATCATCACTCAATGGTATTTGTTTAACGCGAGCTTGATGTTTAAATGAAAATGCGCCTTGACGATTAGATTTGAGAAAATGCATAAACGTTTCTTCGACAGTTCGATTACGACGATCTGGATTACTGTAGAAATAACGACAGTAAACCCTAAAAAAATACAAAGACAAATAGATAGGATGCTCAGAAAAAAACTTTTTTCACAATACAACTAATGTTGTTTATCGTAATATTGTATATTTACCAGTCAGGATGTAATGACCATTTACTTCCCTCAAATAAGGATAGAACTGCAAACAACGAATTAGAAATACATGTATTAAGGTGGTTTTAAACTGCAATCGTTCTTCAAAAACTCGTGTTATTATGTAGTCCAGGATTTAAAGTGTTTTAAGTGGCGATCACTCTGGCTATTTTTCTCGCAAGATTGCATGCAAAAAAAAAGTCAAATATTGCAGTGAATCTTACACAGTTTCTTGCAAGAAGAAAAAAAAACGAAGAGCAGAGTTTTCTATAGGACGGTGTGCAAGAAACCACTTTTAAGTCTTGCAAGAGTATTATCACATTGGTTATCGCAATTAATTCAAGGACACATTTGCAGTGATTTCTTCGCTTAAATATTGCAAATGTGATCGTGCTGCTTTAGAAACTAGAAAAACAAAATAAGCTTATGTCAGTTTGAAAATGAACTCATGCAATTTTAAGCAGATAATTTTTTTTAAAGTACTATTAATTTAGATATCGTTCTAGTTTCAAACACACTTTTAATTTCTCCTTAGAACGCGTTAATGCTCCTGCAACACAGAATAACGAAAGTTTGGAAATGAGCTGTTCGTAAAACATATTAAGGTGGTTTTAAATTGTAAACGCCTCTCAAACTCGGATTATTGTACAAAAAGAAACTTGAATGTTCTTTAGAAACCAGAAGGTGGCTGAATAGCTATTTATTTTGCTTTTGTCACCCCGCCATGCACTGTCACTGTAGTGGCTAATGCCAAGCTACATAGAAGCTTTTGTAACATTTGGACGCAAAAACGTTAAGCGAACGTTTTTTTTTAGAAACATTATGAAAAAAACAAGTCACCTTCACTTCAGTCACCTTAAGAGTAATTTCATGTTTTGATATCTTTAAAAAATGTAAGCAGACGACGCTTAGCAGACTATAATTTTTAATTTTTGGTCAATAAAAAGTTTAAAATACCCATAAAATACCCTTAAATGATTGAACTACCCTTCTATTTTGTAAACAATTTTTAATTTCTCTTAATTCTGCTCCTGGAACAAAATAATCAAAGAGGCCTAAAACCAGTTAACCAGCTATTCATGAAACATCTTAATTTAAATTAAAATATAATTGTATACAACATCCAAAATTGTCATTCACTTTAAAGCCCGATTTAAAGAAATTACCTTTTCTTTCATAATCCATTGATTTCTCTGTGAAATTAATTACAAAAAAACAATTTTTTTAACATAAAATCAACAAACAAACAAAAAAAAACTTGAAACTAATTTCAAATACAAAAAATAATACAAACGATTGGCAGCTAAAGATGTTAAATTAATTTCTCCACGAATACGATTCATTCCATATCCATCTGGCATTGCGATACCAAAACTGCAGCACAACAATTTTAACATTAACAATTTTTTTTTTTGCAAAACATATAAACAAGTTTAAAATTATGAAACTTTTTTTTTCTTTCTCTCTCTACCTGAAAGGTGTATCTTTCAATGGAGCATAAAAATAGTTGTTAACACGTATAACAACCCTTTTCTTTAATACAAAAAAAAACAAATTATTTCAATTATTATAAATTCTAACTCAAAATAAAACTTAACACGCTCACCGAATCGTCCATGTGAATCTTCACAGACATTTTTGAATGATTTATCTCTCTGTCAATCATTTTTTGCCTCAACTTTAAAAATGATGATGATGATGGTGATGATAATGAAAGAACGAAGAGAGAAAGAGAGAGAGAAACAAGTAATAAAAAAGAAAAGAAGAAAAGAAACACATCAACTTAAAAGTGTTGATTAAATGAAAATCAATAATCGACATCCACGTCGTTTAGAAAACATTAAAAAAATACATCAAAAGCTTCATTTTGCAATGAAACTACGAACGTGACAAAATCGCACAAAAGTCGACATCAAAAACCAACTTGAATTATTTTCAGACACACAAACACAACACACATCAGAATCACAAACATTAATACAAATGATTTTTTTTAAGTTTGCAAGACTAATCAAATTAAAGCATACATTTTGCCTACTTATTTGAATTTCATCTAGATAATATTTACCATATATGTAAATTTGTTTCAGTAAACTCACTACTTGTAGAATCGTTTATTTTTCTCTTTATGCTCTCATTATGTTCCTGCAGTTACATTCCTGCATTAGAGAAAAATGACGTCAGAGCCGGCACATTGTACCACAATGTGACAGTCTGTATTCACAGAGTTGTGGAACACCCTGTCAAAATTCCTTTCTGACAGTATGGCACCCCTTGGTGCACAGATGGTCAGACTTGGGTGGCCCGAATTCTGAGTGAATTCATGGAACCCAGTCGGACCGTGAGAATTGGGAATAGAGTCCCAAAAATACCTTTCCTTTTAAGGTAGTATCCCCAGCCCAGGGCAATGATTGGCCCAGTTGGTCAATCATTGAGCCCTGAGGTGACAGTTGCCCCTGCTAGGAGATCGAACAAGTGTGCCGTGAAACTTATGTGTGAGGGCAGTTAGAGTTGGTCAGAGCTGGAAGAGTTCAGTCCTGGCTAAACCAAAAAAGTTCAATAATGATGTAAAAGTGTATACAACAATGTAAAGCATACGAAGTAAAAATATAAAGAGTTTGATATTTTATTTACGTAAACTTGTGTAAGTGTTGTGTCCGCTAAGGAGTTCCAAACCCTAAAAACCGAGGAACTACCAACAGAGGTACTCGGACACAGTCTGAGTCCGTCTGCTTGGATCATCCAAGGAACTGAAGAAGACAGTAATAGCACCATCGGTATCGTTACGCCCCATACCGAAGATTCCCGAAAGTGTAAAGTCTTTTTGTGGACTTATAAGAGCGATTGAATCGGTCGTACAATAGATGTCGCGAGCGGTAAAATCGGCAACCCCGGCTGGCCCGCCGACAACAGAGTCGGCACCGGCACCCCTGGTTCAGCAAAGAAGTCGAAACGAGGGCACCAAAGGGCCAGCATCGTCACAACAATGCAACGTGGTACACCGTGGTGGTGAATTCATTTTGACGTCAGTTTTCTATATTGCTGCTGTATGCGGTGCATTTTCTGCATCAACGTAATGAGAGCATTATACTACAATGCTAATTACGAGCGTAAATAAGTCTATTTGTTATAAATGAAGCGTCCATTTCCAAAAACGTTGTAGATGCCAAATTGAAATTTTTTAGAAGATAGAAAGAAAAAAAAAATTTTCTACTAAACCACATTAAAGCACAAAATATTGTAATACAATTCACAAGAAACTAAGAAAAATGAAGAAGAATGAATTAAAAATTATTAATCAGTATTAGAATATATTTTTAAAAAAAATTTTTAACTTCATCTCAGTTCCAAAACGTTGTAAATGCCAACATGCAAGATATGCTGACAAGTTGTCACTATAGTGACACTAGTGGCATTTGCAGTCTCATTATAGTCACTAAGACACTGGCCAGGTTGACTGACACTCGAGTTGTTACTGGTTGTTACAACGTTATGACTTACACAACAATTCTACTTCAGTTTTTTTTTTTAAAAATAGGAACACCACTTTCATGCCAAAAAAATTCCCCCTAAAAAAAGCATGGCGTTGTTCACAACCGATTTTCAATTAAAATCGTATTTTCCCCTTATGTTGCAATTACAACATTATGAAAATGCACGCCTCATTTATGAATTTCAGTACTATTTAAGGTCTATTGCTAGATTCCGATATTCTATTTATCTATTTATAAAGCACTATATTATCAGAATATATCTAACCTACACGTTAACAAACTAAAAAATTGGAACCTATTTATTAATTTTAAAAACTTAAAATACCTCCATATTATGATTCAGTTTCTTGTCGTTATGTAAAGAAGAATGACTTTCAATTAGATGTTAAATAAAATCCCATAAAATGTAGTAATTAAACAAAAATTCCATCATAAACTAATACTAAAATAAGTTCTAGGTCATTAATTTCTTTACTAAATTACTAAAATTATACACACTAATCTCTATTATATACTATTATTATCACTGATGATATTAATACCAAGATCAATATATAAACGTAAAGCAACTCCATGAAGGTAGAAGGAAGCCATCTTGCTTAAAATATGTCGTCCATTTTTTTCTATATATTCATTAAATTTGTAATGTAGCTGAAGCATTAAGCACAGTTTGCGCCATCTATTGGCCAAACTCTGTTCACTAGCATTAGCTCAGTGGTATTTTCAGTGAGCATGCGTATTGACCTCTTTTCGTTTTATATAGGGTAGTGATTGCAGATTTGCGTTAGCAGCGCCATATATTAATGACCCACGGATACTGTTGATGATTTGTTACTATAGGAGCCCTAGGAAGTTGCCGAAAATAAAGAAAATTAAATTAAAATTAATTAAATTAAAGATAATTTGGCATTTTTTGAGCGCCTGCGGCGCACGAACTTAAATAAAAGCCCCTTCTTCCCCCAATACAAAGAGAGAAAAAAAAATGTTGAAAATGTGCTAGGCACAAACCCCTAACAAGATGATAAATACCTTTGAGGGACGGTTGTTTCCATTTGCCATCACTTTCCTATGTAAAACGATAGACTGCAATGCACATGCTCACTCAAAATACCACTGGGTTAATGCTACTCTCTGACCTTGTCACAAAATGCTTCATAAGAAGAGCTAGCTCTTAGTTGTGTTACAATCATGTATATATTTATCTCGATTAATACTATCCCTATCACAAATTATAATACTATTTTTGGTACTACAGTATTAGTACTATTATGACTATTATTATTATTATTATTGTTATTATTACTAATACTACTATTATTGTAACTTTTATTATAAGCGCTCAGATTTTTATACAATATCAAACAAAACGTTTTTCAACTTGTGGCCCAAGTGTCAATTGTGAAGTACCCAGTAATAATCATCATTAGAGCAGCTGCAATTATGCTTTTTCTAATAAAAAAAACCCTGGTTAGAGAATAAATTTGTCTTACTATCAGTTGTCAACTAGAAAGTTCTAGCCTCTAATCAGTGTTTTAATATTTAGAAAGAAAAAAAATTGTTCATTGATCTAAACGTGTGATTGTTACTTTACAATTGCCCACCCCAGAGGGACAGATCGAGAAACCTCTGCTTGCTATTGCATAAACACCCACGCACTAATTATTATTATTATTAATATAATTATATCGACCAATTTGCTACCGCTAAAAAAATCAAAACACTACATTTTACATCAAAATAAATGACTTTCCTTACCGTTAGAAGTAATTGGTCTTCGGCCTGTATAAAACAATGGTATCAAATTAATAAATCAATATTATTAAAAACAGTATAAAATTATTGTGACCTACCCTAGGTGCTAAATTACTGCTATTGAGTTCAACTTCAGCCAAATCAACACTGTTGTAATCTGGTTTCAAAATACCGTCATGCTGCAATTATATTTTAAAATCATTTTGTTAAAACAAAAATTGCAATTAATGACACGTTAAATTTGTGGTTTTAAACAGATAAATATTAAAAATCATAAATACCACAGGTCTAAGATCCGGATGAAACAGTACATAGCCATTATTGGTTATTCCGAACGCATAACCATTGACACCGAGCTTTTACGTTATTTTTTTTTAGATAAATAATAACAAAATATTTTAAATTGGCATATTTGTCATCAATTTATTTATTAATTTTCTAACCTTGTAAGCAGGAGCTAATTTGGTTATTTCATCAATCGGAACATCAGTTCCAGCAACACCCAAAAATGGAGCAACACGATCCTATAAATCGCAGTTGAAATATATAAAATTATTCATTTTATATAATAAATTTATTCAGATAAAAAATACAAGATGATCGAAAAGTCTTAAGTAAAAACATTTTAATTGCTTTACTTAAGGTGGATGAATAGATATTTATTTTGTTTTAGTAACCCCCCCCCCACTGTAATGGCCGTTTTATAGGAGGTCGCTGCCCGGAACCCGCGGTTTTGACCAAAATTCTTTTTAAAGCGAACGTTTTTCAGAAGGAACATTACATAAAAAAATTCAAAAGTGTTTCAGAAACTAGAATAGTTATTGTTACTTAATGATAAAAGTTTTGATATTTTTAAAAATAAACTTTATATGAGTTTGAAAAGGTCGAAAATTGTCTTTCAAGAAATCTCAATGAAAAAAAGTTCGCTTTACGACGTTTTTGCATCTAAATTTGTCAAAATAAAACGTCTATGGAGCATAGAGAACTGCAGTGGCACCATCCGGGACTCAGAGGAGGTGGGGGGAGGGAGAAACAAAATAAATATCTATTCAGCCACCTTAAGAATTTACTTCCACTTCTTGAATTTAAAAATGCAAACCGAAAGACTTTTCGACGACCCCGTACAATATTATTCGACACCTACAACTTCTAATAATACTACTAATAATAAAACTACATACATAATTAATTAAGAGCTGCACGACAACTCTCCATTCACTAATAATGGCATACCCTAGGCTATTTGTTTATATCGTAATTGCCAATTATGTACAATACAACCTATTTGTTGCTTAAAACATTGAACAATGTCCATTGTCATGGTCATTCCACTGGAATATCATCAACATTCTCTACAAGATACGTATACACAATATATGCTCATTGAACCGTTGAAAACTATGCACAATGAAAATATAAAATCTAATCAAATGACTATTTCTTTGTTTTACAAATTGGGTAGAAATTAGGAAGGTTGTAAAATGAATTTCTAAATAAAAAGTCTATATATATATATACAGTATATATATATATTTATAAAAAAAAACATAAATCCCGATTGTAGAAAACCTAACCTCATCCCATTTACTCTGTGATTGTAACCAAGGGGCAGAACGGTAGTAACTTTCGCTGAAACTCTCAACAATCTAGTGTCATTAGATGATATGATTCAAAACACAATATTACAAAAATATGAAAAATTCATCATTTACTTGGTTTTGTATGCCAAACGACATTAAACACGTAAAAATATATAATTTAATTTTTGACTATTATAAATTATGATAATTCTTTTTAAATAGTCAAAATAAATTCTTAGTTTTATTTTAAGAGCCTGGATACAGTGTTTAATTATACATTTCACCGAACGTAGGCGCTGCAATTGTTTTTGGTATAAAAATGGGGTTTGACCCGGTTTGAAGTCACATAAAAATTAATAGAAAAATAATTGCACGTGCTAAGCCCATACATTAATGCACGCGCTGATTGTTTCGTTATTGCTCTAAATCAATTTTAACGACGGTTCTTCAAACCTTTATTAGACTGTTTTTGGGCCTATGGGATTTAACATAGAATTAAAAAAATGCACTATTTTAAACAAGATTTAAAAATAGAAAAGGACGCGACCGCTTAATGAACAATTACATTTTGCGCTTTAATGTATCATCTTCATTGAACGACTGCGAGACTACTTTGTGCAATCTTAGTAACACTCGTTGTTTGCTAAAAACAACAACATTCTCTGAAGAATCAAGAACGATTTAACAAATGTTTTTATTTATTATAATATTGAAAATATAAAAATGGCTGATGTTTTGATCATGATTATAATCATTTTCAGAGACTAAATTAAAGAACATTTTGTTACAAATATAGGTTTAACAATAATAATATTTTTTACAATAATTATTTTTTAATAATTTCTTCTTTTTAACTTCAAAATTTTTTTGATAAGAAATATTTTTAAAAAAATTATTATTGTTAAACCCATATTTGTAACAAAATGTTCTTTAATTTAGGATCTGAAGATGATTATAATCATAATCGAAACGTCAGCCATTTTTAAACTTTTAATATTATAATTTACAATTTTTTTAATTAATTTTATTTTGTTAAAAGGTTCTTGATTCTTAAAACAAAATTAAGAATTTTGACTATTTAAAAGAATTAATTATTATTATTATTAAACGAGTAACCAACGTTTTTTTTATTTTTTTTTATAATTAATAACGAGGTAACAATTTTGATTTGTCAAGTTTAACAAAAGATTAAATTGAAATCGATATTTCGATACTCTTAGGCCGGGTACAAACAATCAATTCTGGCATATCCCTTCCCAGGCTTGTGAATATCGTAATACTTTCCAATGATGGGAAAATTATCAATTAGTTAAAAAAATAGCCGCTGCCCATATAAGTTTTTAAAAGCAAATGAAAGGATCCACAAGCCAGAATACGTGTATACCATCCATACCCAATTTTAAATAAAAAAAATAATTGTTTATACTCGCCTCACCGTAAGCAGAAACTTGTGACGTCAGAGGAGTTTATGAAAAATTTACGCGTGTGACAATTTGTCTAATAAAAGAGGATTAATGACAAAAGAATGCAGCAAGCCTTTTGTTTAAACTATTGAGAACGTTTGTTATCATCCCTTTTCAGTCAGATTAAATGACACAATGCTAAAAATTTTACATCCAATCCTTCTGACGTCACAAGCTTTTTCTTATGGCATTGAAGAGACACGTATACTTCCAAAAACATGAAGTTTTTTCAACAGTTTTGCTTGAAAAACAAAAGTAAAATTGTTTTTTTACGAGGAATATTCAGTAAGCAAGCTAGAAAGTAGAATAAAACACAATGAAAGCTTATCGGAGTGTACAACAATGATTTGTTGTTCGAAACATAATCCCCCTCTACAGTTAGGAATTGATGTTGTAATTATTGCCATACAGAGTTCTGTACATAATCATCATGTGCAAAGTGGCTTCCGCAAAGCGCTTCCTCGGCAACATTTCCATATGAATATCCTTTGCAACTTTCCAATGCGCTTACAGAAAGCGAACCACAGCGCGTTGCTCTTCAATTGTACTGTTTCGTAGCACACTAGCCATCTTTGCGAATACTGCACTAACGACACTCTGCCACGCAATCCCTAAATCACCTGACAACTACCTGTATCGCTTGACGAAAACAGAGCACGATTACTAAAAAATTTTCTGTAGCCACTATTCGTTTGTAACTGACATACTGAATATCCCTCGTATATTTTGTTTGTACAATTTTCTTTGTGGTAATTGTTTCATTTCGTTATGTTTTAAAAATGAAATGTATTTTTTAAGGTAAGTCAAATTTAATATTTTGTGCATCACTGTACACTCGTGCCTCGCTATACGGCCATTCTTTTTTAAAACGCATATTTTGCTATAAAGGGCCGTTTTTTAAATTATAGTTCAGTTTCTATCTACAGCCCAACATTTATCGATATATGGCCAAAAAAAAATTCGGGGAAACCACATCAATGTACATTCAATTTACTATGTTGTCGCTTACGATGAAAATAAATGTTTTGTTATATACGGCAATTTCGCTTTACAGCCAAACTTTCCTAGAACGTATCTCGGCCGTAAAGCAAGGTATTAGTGTATTTAGTAAAAATTTAAACAAACAAACAAAAAATGACTACTAACATTGTACTCTCTTGGATCAAATACTGGATAAGCCACAGTTGTCATCAAACGATAATACTGCATAATAAAAATAAAAACCATTTTATTCAACACATCGTATCATTCAACACGAAGACAAGAAAAAAGAAAACTCGTTACCGGATGGTCTTTATGTTTATCACTAGCAGAACTGGTATCAGTGATAACAGCACACTTAAATGAAACTTCAAAATATAATTTCGCAACAACCAATTTAATTTTGTAATTATAATAAGTAGTCCATACATTCGAATCTTCGTCTTTATTAGAAGGAAAACCCTGATCATTTGGATATTCTTCTTCATCCCGCTGTCCTCCTTGCGAATCCATTTTGATTGCATTAAAATAACTTACAAGATGTTGTCGTTGTAATTCTCTTGTTCTCTTTTCCCATAACCAATCAGACATTTTTGGATCCTTTAATAATATTGGCAAAAATTATAATTATATTGTCAAACATTCGAGCAAATCTAGAATTTACAAACGAAAATTAAAAGTTTGCATTTAAGTCTGTTCATTTCTTTTCTATTAATTAAAATGAACTTTAATATCAGGTTCATGCATTTTTATTGTGGTTCTAAATAATTTTTTTTTAAAATCAAGATTCACTCAAAAGTCAAATGAAAAGTCTTTCTTAGAAAGTAGTCGTAGTTATTCGTATATATTTTACTTTCGTCCCCCACCCACACTACAGTTCCTAATGCTACGCTCCATAGCCGTTTTTTTGTAAAATCTATTAATGCAAAAACCGTCAAGCGAACTTTTTTTTAGAAACAACATCACGAAAAAATTTGAAATTGTTTTCAAAACTAGAATGGTATAAGATTATGTAAAAGTTTATTCATGGCAATATCTTAAAAAATAAACATTTTATAGTTCAGTTTGAAAATGACCCGTTTTTTTTTTTTTGGTTTTCCATTGACATTTCATGAAAAACTTTTTCCGCCTTTTTCAAACTGTCATAAAAAGTTTATTTTTAAAGATATCATCATCATCAAAAAACTTTTAGCATTATCACCAACTATTCTAGTTCATAAAACACTTCATTATTTCTTAAATTATGATGATATCTTTAAAAAATAAACTTTCTATAACAAAGGCGAAAATATACTTTTTCATGAATTGTCAATGGAAAAACGAAAAATTGGTTCATTTTCAAACTGAACTATAAAATGTTTGTTTTTAAGATATTGCCATGAAAAAACTTTTAGTATAATTTTTTAAAATTCCAGTTTTGAACATAATTCGAATTTTGAATGTCGTTTCTAAAAAAAAAGTTCGCTTGACGTTTTTCCGTCTAAATTTTACAAAAGCGCCTACGGACCGTAGCATTAGCTATGGCAGTGGCGCCGTCCAGGGAGGACAAAAGTAAAATGAATATCTATGACGCCGCCTTAACGTAAAGCAAGAAGAAAAGAAAAAATCCAGTACTCTTGACTTGCCAAATAAAATATCTATTTAATGACACTTTCATTTTGAATCATTTCAAAAATTCAAATATTATTTAGAGTAATAAACTAATAACATAAATATATAATTGCCTCAATGTCCGCATAAACCGAAGTCCATATGACACTATGTGTTTTATTTAAAACCATTGGCCGAGCCATTACAGGAACATAATGCTGAAAACAATCAGTGAAACAATTAAATTCACCGTAAATTAATAATTGATACGCACAATAAATTAATACCTGAACTTGATCTCTGGCCTCGGCTAACGTTGAAACATGCGAATAAAACCCTACAACATGAAAAAACATAACGAATGTATGTCAGCTATGCAGTTAAAATTAAAAGTACTGTATTGTACAACAATGAAAAGCCTGACCTCTGTTCATGCAAGCCATTAATTTGACATCTCTTTCATCTGCCATTTCTTGTCCGATAAGATAAGTGAAAACACGAACCTTTAACAAAACAAAAAAATGCCAAACTCACAATTTTATTAACGTAGGCAACTCGTAGGCACTCCAGCGTGCACTTGCTGTATTACTCCATAGATGCAATGTTTAGTTAAATTTGATGTTTCCAAAAAGAATTGGTGCACACATCCCTGTTTTAGACGTGCGGTGCTGTAGGCTGTAGCGGCGCTAGAATTACGGCATGACATAGTATAAGTTAGATGGAGCACTATACAAATACCTCCAGCGATGTTGCCACACTGCATGTCCATGTTGCGTGCATTTTGTGTCGCAGATCCCCACGACGCCGTAACGGTACTGTACACGCAACACCGGTCTTGCAATACCTTGTCATATGTTGATCAGTGCACGCATCCAGTTATTTGCAGTTAAGAGTCAGTGAACGGATGCATCCAATATCACCTTTTTTTTCTTCAAAGTATACATTTTGTATACAAGAATACGCAAAAATTTACACGTTTCCTCCAATATAAATCTATCTCTGATTGCGGCAGAATGCATACTTGCGTCATTTTACTGTTTATTGTGTATTGATTTTTCAGTTTCCGCTACGGCGCCGCCGCTGCAGCAACGTACGTCTAAAACACGGATGTGTGCACCGAGCCTTAAAAGGGATTTTATTTTATACAATTCTGAATTATGCTAATTTGATTGACTCATGATAAATTGGGTGTATTCCTTAATATGTTCTTCAGGTATTAAGGTAATTTCATCACGTTTCGAATTGTCGTTTGGTTGCTACAATCATTTAAACAACGTTGTACCGCAAAACTGACCGTTTCTCGTGGCACGAGAAAACCTTGGAGTGTCTCCAGGCTCTTAATGTGCACTTTTAAAACACCTTGTAATGTACAATTTTTTTTTTATGAAATGCCAAGTATTTTTCTATAGACTAAATTTTATTATCCATTATCAACCATTGTGACTTGGAGCATGCGCTAAAACAAATTATGTATTTTGGGTTGTGTCGGCATTTCAATCATTCCATTGAGGAAATATATACGTTAAGAGGACAAACACACGTAACTTACATGTCTATTAGGTTGATTATACAAGTTGAATATCTCCTCGAACGCATGAGGCGCACCATCAGTTATTAACATAATGGCCTGGTTACACATACTGCCGTTTCCAGAACGATTATACTAAAGAAAAATGTGGTGCGTAACGGACAATGTTATTCGTTATTTCATTTGGCTTTTCTCAACAAAAAAAATTCATCAGGTTATAAAAATAATTACTATATAAAAT
This sequence comes from Brachycybe producta, assembly GCA_036925085.1. Taxonomy (NCBI): domain Eukaryota; kingdom Metazoa; phylum Arthropoda; class Diplopoda; order Playtdesmida; family Andrognathidae; genus Brachycybe; species Brachycybe producta. The sequence goes on along the minus strand of JAUPFP010000043.1, from coordinate 745,573 downwards.
AATTTAAAACTGTTTTAAGTCTTACATCGCGCAGCAGCTCAAACGCTTTGGTGAGTGCAATAGAAAAGTTTGCAATCTTTTCCGTGGAAACATTCTGCAAATTCTTTTTATATTCTCGAATGTTTTCCATATTGGCTGGTACCAAACTGCCACTGAAACAAGGCACCAAATCTTCGACTTCTGTTGAAAACTAGAAGAGTAATATGTTAAAATGAGTTTTTCAAATATTAATGATTGTAATTGAGTCCCAGCTGGGACGATTTTTTTAGGGACAGCATCAAAGGTTGGAGGCCCGGAGGCTAGCAGTGACGTAAAGGTAACTAAAAAAGAATAAACAAAAAAGCGGTTAAATAGCATAAAGCATGTACATTTGGAAGCGGAATGGGGTACAATAAAGAATTTACAAACTTTAAAAAATAAGATTTTTTTTAATTGAAATAATTTTAAAAGGCGAAAATACTAAAATAAATTGGCAGTGTTTTTGTCTAGCTTCTTTTTTCTTGCACTCTGTTCCGCTTCTGTAATCTGAAGCAATTTGTATATGTTTTTTGCTATTTAACCGCTCATTTGTTTATGCTTTTTTTTTGCTATCTTCACATTACTGCTAGCCTCCACCTCCAACCCTCGGCGTCATCCCAGTTTTCTGAATCGTCCCAAAAAAATCATCCCAGCTGGATACAGCCATATAGATATTTACTCGAAATATGGTGAAGTAATCGTCATCGTTGAGTGTGTCCAAAATATTCAAAGCAACGTGTTTTGCAATTTCATTTCGTAAACCAGTCATACTTCCACTTCCATCCAAAAGGATAATCATATCTTTTGGCGAAGTGGCTGCTTCAATATACCTATATTAACATTTTGTTATTCGGTTTAGAGACTATTTATTATTAGATGCGGTATAGAGAGATAGTTTAGGTTTATGGTGCAGAAGGAGAAAAGTAAAACAAAAAAACAATGAAAACGCTTTTTTTTTTATGAAACAAGTGTTTTAAAGATAATTTCAAAATTTATCGGTAACTAAAAAGCAAAACTAAAGTGAGTAAATAATAAGTTTCAGAATAAACTTTTATGGCAGTTTAAAAAGATAACTACCATATATTTTACCAAATTGCCATGAAAAAAATATTTTCAAAAGAAATCATCACTAGAGCAACAACGATTCTTAAGATAATAAAATTAAAAACATCCTTTTATGATATTCATGGCTCCATATCGCACCTCGGCTGAAAGAGTGGCAACAACTAAAAAAAAACACTTTTTTGGGGAAAAATGAGTTTACAGTTACATTTCTTTTCCATCTCAATCTATTGTAGAGGAGCCAAATAAACCGATATTCTGAATAGTTAAAACGGTTTTTGGCACTTGAAAGGCTCAGTAAAGTAAGCCATGAATCTTCTCAATTAACTTTAAACTCATTTCTCCAAAGAAGTGTTTTATTGAGCTGTGCCACTCTTTTCAGCCGAGGAGCGATATTTGTTTTCTGCACGTTTCCTACCATTCCCAGGCAGTATGCAAAGTTTTATGAGACAGATTCCCCATATTTTTGAGGTTGGAAAATATTTTAAAGGCCCTGTTTCCACTTGATGAAAGTTATTAAACTGTGAAAATTCTAATAGCTAAAAAAACGGCACTTTGCAAAGGTAAAATTAAGCTAATGTATTTGAATTAGTTCGATAATATAATGCCACTGGTAGGAGAAAAGAAATCAGATAAGTGACCATAAATGTGGACCGCCTATTCTCTAAACGGTTTGCTTTATTATGTTAGGTTAATTGAAGTTAGTAAACCCACATCACCCTATCAATTTTAATTAAACCATAAATATATATCTTTCACAAATTCTTTTAGAAAAAAAAAAAAACCGTTTTCATCATTTTCATCTGAACCATGTCCAACGACTTAAAAAGACGATTTTCATCGTAACAAAAAAATGCTCGACGACATACCAGGGTCTCATACGACAATCGTATGTGTCCACAGTTTGCGACGTCCACTTCATAGCTATACACATTATAATAAAAAAAAATCAATTTATTAATTTCTAATCAAAATGGTTGCAATATTTAATACATAATTTAAACCATATGCTATTACTTTATAGTAGTGATGTGCCATTGTAATATTTCACGTGAAATATATGCGAAATATTTCATTTCATTGAAATATTTCACATGACAAGAGTTTAAAATATTTCATAAAAATGTGAAATTTATTTTTTAAAAACCTGTTTCCAAGTACTGAAACCATAAACAAATTATAAAGAAGAGAAAGATAATAAACCGGCGATACGAATGCAGGTTAACGATTTACTTATTTAATGTAATTCAACCATTGGATTACATTAGACAGAGAACAGTTACAAAATCATGGCGTTGCTTAGCCATCGAACCATTAACTTGAATTATTTCATGTTTCGATATCAGAGAATGGACCCCGAATTAATCAAAACCTTTATACCTTGGGCCTGTGTACACCTACAAAGGTGCACCCAAGCCCAAGGGACCGTGCCGTGATGGGCATCCATCCACCGACACCAGAACCAGGATATGATTTATGCTTTAGGGTTTCCTAAGTGGAGGAAAGGGGCGGAAATGAGACACTTGGGGTGCGGAAGACTCGAAATAAAGGGTAAACTGTTTAAAAGGTTAACGTCCTAGAATCGGTAACATCCCCTATTCGTATAGGTTCCCCCTATTCCAAAATCCACGTTTTATGACTCGTATGCTTCTAGTATGAATATAATTTTTAAAAAAAATATTTATGAATGCAGAAATACCTTTTTTAAACCTGTACCTTTAGCAATTCTACTTTCGAAATTCTAACACTTTAAATTTTGTTCTTAAAATCTCCTTTGAAAAAGTGCAATGCACAAGTGAAATTCTTTGATTAGACCAGGTGTGCGACTAAATCACTTAAAAAAGCCACACTAATTAAGCATTAATTAATTGTTAAATTACCTGGATACTGTCTTAAAAAGCCAGTGGAGCTGCCAAAATATTGCCAACTCAAAGATGGATCGAAATGATAATTGCTGATGAAAATGGGATTCAAATGATCAGACCAACGTATTGCATCAACCACAGAAGTCGCTAGAAAATAAAAATAAAAGGTGCACAGAAAAGAAAAAAACAACTGTCACCTTATAAAATCAATAATTTCTGAAATAAGTACATACCTTGATCATAAACATTCGTTGGAACGTGGATGGAACTGTTGGTTATATTCACGGGAATGTCATAAAAATGCTTGTCCTTAACTAATGTTAATTGTACTCCACCGTCTTCGTTTAATGTTTTTGCATTATTGTACTCAAACTACACAAAATGATATAAATATGCAAATTAGATGGCTAATGTAATCGAGAACACATCGTATAAATATATAAATGGTGATAATAATTGTCGACTTACATCCGTATTATCTTCATATTTATGTCCCATCATCGCTTGTTCAGCTGTGTCTGCTATTCTCTATTAGAATCACACACAAAAGACTCAATTTTATTACAATTTTTTTTAATTGCAATTTCAAATTGGAAATTAAATTGCACAGGTTTTTAACACAGTGTTGATTGGGAAAGTAATTATGTCTGTATTCTTAATGATATAAATATTATTAATTACATAATTCACGATTTGTTAGTTACAACTTCACTTTTTAACAAAAGTTAATATTTTCTAATTTCGAGTTTGCCATTTTTATTTGTCAGTGACGTAGCCAGGATTTTTTTGGACGAGGGTCCGAAATTCTTTCTTCAGAATAAAGCTAGTCACCCAGTATGGCACGCAGCACCACCGCACCGCACCGCACCACACCACCTAGAAGAACTTTCCATTGTATTCATCATATGAAATCAAATGGTACAAAGTCTCGAGGAAAACCGAGGACTTTTTCCTTTTGCTACGGCTACGAAAGGAACAGGTCATAGCGACGGCCCTGTGTGCGCGTGTGGATAGATGGAAGGAACCAGGAGAAAAAAGCGCTCACGCGACATTCGGACACCACTCTGGTGTCTTCGTTTGCCAGCATACCTCGTTATAAACAACAACACGTGTTCATTTCTATTGTGAAGTATGAGCGTTTAAGTTGTCTTCAACAAGTGGCGGAGTCGAGGTGGCACGTTTATATGGAAAGAGTCTCGGATGGAATGTTCCACACGGCGGCGCGACGCGGTGCACCATAGTTAAAAAGTCACGTAATTGAGCCTTTATGATGGTGGCGGCTTAGACTATTACCTTCCTGGACTGGCAACTTCCTATCTTCTCTATGTTAATGGCATTATGCATATTTCATTGAATGACTGCTCTAAGGCGGAAATGCTGGCAGAAGCGAGGCTAGCTCCGTCTGAAGGTAATATCTGCACATAAAATCTTAGCCAAAGTCTTGAATTGTTTTTTCTTTGACTATTACCTTCTGGTAAGTAATAGTCTAAAATACAATCATACACCCTTTATAGCTTCAATTGAAATTTAATTTATCACATTCCCGCTAGAGGCGCTCTTTCGAAAACGAAACCGCTTATCTGTTGAACACCAAATTTTGGGAGCTGCCAGTCCCTGAAGGTAATAGTCTAAGGTGGCGGGACAGAAAATGAGTTCTGTAGGTACAGGTTAAGAGAATTAATGAGAGAAAAACTATCACATGTAAACACAGCTCTTTTTGCTATGCAGATAGAATTTTGGGAGGGGGCGGTCCGGACCCATGGACACCCCCCCCCCCTTTCTTGGCTACGCCACTGTTATTTGTTGTTTTAAGCTAAACATAAAAAACATTCATCGAAACGATTCAATCAACAAGAAAAAAAAAACTATTCAAGAAACATTCATAGCGTAGTAAATGATGCACTTTCTGAAATAGGTTTTCTCATTTCAGAGAAATACAAATATATAAAACACGAGATATTTTTCGATGTTGTTGGTCCATCTTTAAGGTTTCTCAAGAAATTGTCTCGCGTAATATTATTTCACACTTAGTTAAACATGTTTACATGTAAATAACAACAACAGCAACAAAAATAGTCCTATACACAGTAGTATATACCAACCACAATGTAAATTTCATGTAATTTAAGAATTCTTTTTTACCTTGACTGCTTGTATTTTCCAGGCCATCATCTTTTCAATATCATTACTCATTTCCTTCACCATTTCAACACCATTTTTGGGTTCAACTTTTGCTCCAGCCATTTGAAATCCCTATTTATTAAAAGGCAAACAACATATTACGGACAACAACAACAAAAAAAAAGCCATAAAAGACAACAAAAAACAATTTTTGTGTTGTTATATTATATTCCTTCCAAACACGAGTTATAATAAAAATCTATATAACGAAATATTAATACTAAACGAATGCTCATATTGAAAAAAATTCTTACTTTGACCTTTATTTTAGGGTCGTTAGTCTGCATTTATATGAGCTTAACGCCGGCCATACACGTAACGTTTAATTGCGCAAATTTAACTGCACATGTCTACAGCTGTATGCCGCGCCGTTCATCTCAAAAATAATCTGAATTAGTGATCTCATAAAATTGAATTAGTGTTATCAACTTATCACTAATTCGCAATTTTTTTTTCACATGAGTAGTTAAAATTTGCGGTAGTTAAACGTTACGTCTATGGCCGGCCTAAGAGACTATCGGGCCGATTGCATCATACTCATTTTCTTCTTGCCGATAGTATCGGCAAGAAGAAACGCCCTTATAACATTATCATTTTAGTTACTTTGCACCCTATTTCTGCGCCTCTAAGTTCTGCGCCCGTGAGGCAGGAAGGTACCTCACTCAACTCGCCATACAGTTACGGCTCTGTGAAAAGCGACTCATGGGTAGGCTTGCCACCTGTGGAGGACAGTCCTCCATTCGGAAGAACTGTTCTCCAGCCAGGACCGTCCTACACGAACGTATAAATTTTAAGTTTTTATACAATTTATTGTGTGGAACACATGTTTGCCTTCGTGGAGGCCGGTCCTGGTCAGACGACATTTCTTCCGAATGGAGGACTGTCCTCCATAAAGGAGGAAAGGTGGGAAGCCTACCCATAATACAAGTTTATTTTCATGCATAAAATCTTTTGCAAATAGGAGTTCCAATAAAATAGAATTATTATTAAAATTGCAAGATTCTTTCTTTACTCTAAACATGTAACAGTAAAGAACTGCCTCACTTTCTTTGACTTGCTGGTTTCTTCCAGTCAACAACAATGTATATTTACGATATCAATTTTCCTTTCATTTTTTTTTCTTCTTAAATAATGAATCTTTATGTTTAACTGTTGCTCTGAAGATGACCCATACTAGGTCGAAACATTCGCCCATTAAAAGAGTTTCTAATTTTAGGTGGAATTCTTCTGTTGCATCTGGGTCCTGGCGGCCTGCGGCCGGACTGCTTTCAATAGTTCTTTCTTTACCTGAGTAATTCCTTCTATGCATATGAGTCTGGCATAAAGAGTGTGTGGCCGGTGATTCTACTAATCGGAGAGCATTATAGCTGCAGACGCAGTGGTAAAAGGGTCTTTTTTTTTTGCCGAGTTTCTTTGTGCTTGTTGTAGTTGTTTTGTTGGTGTGTCTACGTGTCGGATAATGCAAGTTGACCCATGACTGATGATGCTAGCATCAGGAAAGTCTCCTTTTCTTTGGCCGCGAGACGTACCAGAGGAATCACGCAAACGAGGCTATAGATGCAAAAGACTTCAGACCCGGCCGCACACGCCGCTTGCGGACGCGCTGGAAGTTTCCTAGAGGTGGCAAAACCTACATCGTTTTGCATCTCGCGGCCAAGAAAAAGGAGGGTCTCCTTATGCTAGTATCATCAGTCCTGGGTCAACTTGCATTTCCCGACACGTAGACACACCAACAAAACAACTACAACAATAACAAAGAAACTCGGCAAAAATACAGGCAAGTGTGCCCAGCACTGAAATTTCGTTTGCCCCGCCTTTTTATGACATCAGACTAAGTAACAAACCAATTAGAAATTGATGGCGCTCATGAAAAGGTGGGGTAAATATAACGTTAGTGCCGGGCACACTTGCCTGTGGCAAAAATACCCTTTTACCACTGCGTTTGCGGCTATACTGTTCTCCGAGAAGTGTAGTCGCCGACGGCCTGCACACTCTGGATGTCAGACGCATACACAGCGAAAGAACTATCCAGGCAAAGAAATACTGAAAGCAGTCCGGTAGCAGGACGCCAGGACGCTGCCCGCAGACGAGCCGGAAGAATCCCACCTTAAAATTGAAGTTTTCTTTTCATTTTTTTATTAATTTTTTTGCCAATATTTTAATCAAAGCTGTTCAAAAAAAATAAAAAAAGAACATTGTTTTCTTAGGCAGTCCAATCCAAGAAATCTTATATATAAAATAATTTAAATTACAATAAATTAATTTTGCAGTGGAATTTTTTCTGTGTGATCCAGACTATAGTCGACAAGTGTCTCTAAAAACTGCAATATAAAAATGTGAAAAACCGATGATATTTGATGATGATGATGCTTACTTTTTTTACGTTATCAAAAAAAGAGACATATTTTGAGATCTCATGAAGGTGATAACCAAAACGAACGGCCCAATTGTTGACTCTGTTATAAAAGACAAGACAGAAAGAGAGAAAAGAGTGAAAAATATATAAAGTCAAGAATAGACAAACAAATAAGAAAACGTCAAATTCCACATATAACAAACAACAACAACAATGGTTTTTCTTTCTCACACTCTATCCACTCCTATTTTTTTTGGTCAAAACTCTTCTTTTCAAACAAAAAAATACCACAAACCAAAAACGTAAGACTCATGTAATTTTCTTTTGTGACCAATTCCAAGTGATTTTTTTTTCTTCTTCTTCTTCATCTTATTTTTCTCTTCTTCTATTTCAACAATGAAACATTCTTAGTAATATCTCTCTCTATGAGACTAGATTACTAACAAAAATATCTTTTCTATTCACAACAGAAACAAGTCAACTTATACACTGAAGAAAAGGGTTGTTGTATTCAAAAAGGAAAGAAGAAAAGAGTTAAAAAAAAAATGATTTCCTTTTGTTCCAAAAACAGAAATTGCAAACCATTGAATTGAAAGAAAATACACAAAAGAATGTCCCAAATTGTGTGCCACCATATTTTACAGCAATGTCATTAAACAAATTAATAATAATAATAGCAACAGCAATTAATTTCTAAACATCTATTTGTTCTTATTCGTTTACATCAATATATATAACTGTGTCTACTTCCTACTAGTATAGTAGCCTCGCCGTAAGATGAAGCTTGTGACGTCAGATGGGTCGCATGAACAACAACAAAAATTAACGATTTTTGTAATTTAGTCTGATAGAAAAGGGAGGTTGAGACATCAGACATTCTCAACAGTTTAAATAAAAGGATTCTTGGCATTCTTTTGTTATTAGTCCGTTTTAATCAGACAAAATGAGATACGGCAAATTTTCGTCAACCCCTGTGACGTCACAAGCTTCGTCTGCTTTTTGAAGCTCGAAGGAAGCCATCTTGCTTCAAATGTCATCGTCCATTTCTGTTTTGTATGTTCATTGAATTGTATTGTAACTGAAGCACGAAGTACAGTTTGCGCCCTCTATCGGCCACACTCAACTATGGCACGAAATGCTCCATAGGAAACGCTCTTAGTTGAGTTACCTCAGTCATATTTATTCTGGCGATTATGACAATTTGATGCACACCGTAGGTTTTACAGTATATTTTTAATTAGTGTTGTAAATTTAAAAAAAACGGTGAAGAAAAGATGAAAAAAAACGGCGGGAAAAGCAAAACGCAAGAAAGAAAGAAATTTGATCGGGTTTTAAGTACACGTGTCCCCCCTCTCCCCCCCCCCCCCTCCGAGATAATGATTCAGTTAGAAATGTAAATTAAAAAGTGTTCGTTTTTTTGTAAAATCATGTTTCGTCAATTTAATTACCTTCACTATATA